>JAUJYZ010000699.1:48639-246321 GCA_033675265.1 Actinostola sp. cb2023 | reverse complement strand
GGGTCTCTTTACACATGGCCAATTGGACAACCTTCCATTGTCTGATATCCTCATGAATTATTGATGAGTTTGACAATGTACAGTACTGTCAATAATTGTATTGTGGGGTGAAGTATATCAAGCATAAATGAATGATTTGTATCATGATAAGAAATCTGAAAAATATCTTAATTAAACGGAAAGAAAAAAGTTACACCTTCAGAGGAATGGGGGTGGAAATCAAAAAGATGATTTTCTTCTTTGTTCTGAGGAGAAGAGAAAAGTGGATTTTCACAATTGACAGTCTGTTCGACCAGAGATTCTTGGAGAAGACTACCTTTCCAAATACCAGATACGATAAAGATTAAGTGTAAGATAATCTTCATATATATCCTGTATAGGAATCTGCAAGAGGGCTTGAATAAAAATCAGTGACGATGTATTTATGTAACTACATTTTATACTTTGATACATCACCAATATTTTGTATGTAAGTTTTTAGGATAGAAGGGCCACAGGGTTTATGGACACTTGAGCGAAAAATGTTACATGTTTTGTCCTTTATTTCCTCCTAGAGATTAGGGCTCGAGTCATCTCCGATATTCTATTCAAAAACTCTATTACATAATTAATGAGCAATTCATCCAATCGGAAGGCCGAAAACTCCATTCACATGCATCGACCTTTATTTACACGGTAGCCACTGCACAGCTTATTAGTATTCTTTTATAATATAGAGAATACTAATAATATTGTATCATGGACCTCGGTCAGTTCACTTGTCGAGACGGAAATAAAATGTTGTAACGGAAATATTGATCCTTGCATGCTACTCTCTTGGAATGTTTGTTCAAATGTGGGAGTTCTTTTTTATCAGTGCGCATGTGTCGACGGCATTAGAAGCAAAACACGATACTGCTATGGTTTGTGTTTTCCTTGCTGGTTTTTTACTGAAAATCATGTATATTATTATATATATACATGTTATCATTTTCCATGTGAATGTTGTGACAATTAAAAAGAGTGCAATAAAAGCTGTTGTTGTTTACAATTTAAGTTCACAATTTCTCTTCTATTTTAAGGGGACCTTCGTTACTTGACCGCATCCTAAGACAAACTGTTGAGTTATGACCATGAGTCCTGGGAAGACAATTACGCAGTCACAAATGATGTCAATTTTGGATTTAATGTTCATCCCCGAAGAGAGTCCTTGCCCAAGTTCAATCCAAAGAAGAAAAAAAGTTAAAAGTGACTTTGATGAAAAGAATATGCCCATCAACCTTCGAAGCCTGCAGCAAATTGGTGGGAGCTTTGTACTCAAGCAATACTGTATGCAAGCGACCAGAGCAGAACTGGCTAGCTCTACAGTCACATGGTTCCGCCTTGTTTCAAAATTGTATTCTCAAACATCCTAATGTGACCCCCAGTCTACAACACATTTCCATGCCACAGATCCATTTACGTTATCCATAGCGGCCCCTCCGTAACAGGCTGTTGTTGTAAAAGCAGAGAGGAGGTGTTTTTTTTTCGTGAAAAGAAGTGCAATGGTATGACAAAATCTTCATATCAAAAAAAGTCCACCCCAGAAAAATGAAAACCCCAAAAAGTCCCAAGCCGCGAATTTCAAACCCCAAAAAAAGTGCCTTCGCACCTCCCCGTCAACTGATAACCCTGAGTACCCCCGCTGGGTCGGTTATACTAGTTTGGTTATATACTAGATCGGTTATAGTTCGGTTATACTGATTATACTAGTTCGGTTATCAGTACTAGTTCGGTTATACTAGTTTGGTTACAGCGATTTGCAAAAATTCTGTAAAAATCAAATATATCAATATATCAATATATCGGGTGCATTTTGGGTAATTTCCATCATAAAATTGATGAATAAGCCCTCTAAAGTTCCATTTTTGCAATTGTTTTTTCACATATATACTACAAAGGTTACTTGGGTTTAGATTCAGGTTTAATAATAGCTAAAATCAAAGAATTAGGATTATGCAAATTACTATATATCGATATATCGATTTATTATATTTTTTGTCAAAGAACGCACGAAATATGCACAAGAACGCGCGAAATATGGGACCATATTTTGGGTAGTTACTTCAAACTGGCTTTCCAGTCATTCATGCAGGATCGTGTGATGAAAATTAACCAATCAGCGTGCGAGAAATTGACAGTTTTGGCTAGCGCGCGCTCGTACAGAAATTTCACTGTAATTTGTTGTTTTTCTTTCACCAAAATAGCTAGTTTCTTTGACAAAAAATATAATAAACAACTTATTAGTCGGTTAAGCATCTAATACGGCTGTGAATTTTTACTCGTCATGTATTTTGGCTCGCCTAAAGGCTCGCCAAAATACCAAATGACTCGTAAAAATACACAGCCGTATTAGATGCTTAACCGACTAATAACCTCTATATATTGGGATTTTACAGAATTTTTGCAAATCGCTGTATATACTAGATCGGTTATAGTTCGGTTATACTGATTATACTAGTTCGGTTATCAGTACTAGTTCGGTTATACTAGTTCGGTTATACTAGTTTGGTTATATACTAGATCGGTTATAGTTCGGTTATACTGATTATACTAGTTCGGTTATCAGTACTAGTTCGGTTATACCGTAGTTCGGTTATACTAGTTCGGTTATACTAGTTTGGTTATACTAGTTCGGTTATACTAGTTCGGTTATACTAGTTCGGTTATACTAGTTCGGTTATACTAGTTTGGGTTATACTAGTTCGGTTATACTAGTTCGGTTATACTAGTTTGTTATATATACTAGATCGGTTATAGTTCGGTTATACTGATTATACTAGTTCGGTTATCAGTACTAGTTCGGTTATACTAGTTTGGTTATATACTAGATCGGTTATAGTTCGGTTATACTGATTATACTAGTTCGGTTATCAGTACTAGTTCGGTTATACTAGTTCGGTTATACTAGTTTGGTTATATACTAGATCGGTTATAGTTCGGTTATACTGATTATACTAGTTCGGTTATCAGTACTAGTTCGGTTATACTAGTTCGGTTATACTAGTTCGGTTATACTAGTTTGGTTATACTAGTTCGGTTATACTAGTTCGGTTATACTAGTTCGGTTATACTAGTTCGGTTATACTAGTTTGGTTATACTAGTTCGGTTATACTAGTTTGGTTATATACTAGATCGGTTATAGTTCGGTTATACTGATTATACTAGTTCGGTTATCAGTACTAGTTCGGTTATACTAGTTTGGTTATACAAGTTCGGTTATACTGATTATACTAGTTCGGTTATACTAGTTTGGTTCTAGTTCGGTTATACTAGTTCGGTTATACTAGTTCGGTTATACTAGTTCGGTTATACTAGTTTGGTTATACTAGTTCGGTTATACTAGTTTGGTTATACTAGTTCGGTTATACTAGTTTGGTTATATACTAGATCGGTTATAGTTCGGTTATACTGATTATACTAGTTCGGTTATCAGTACTAGTTCGGTTATACTAGTTTGGTTATACTAGTTCGGTTATACTGATTATACTAGTTCGGTTATACTAGTTTGGTTATACTAGTTCGGTTATACTAGTTCGGTTATACTAGTTCGGTTATACTAGTTCGGTTATACTAGTTTGGTTATACTAGTTCGGTTATACTAGTTTGGTTATATACTAGATCGGTTATAGTTCGGTTATACTGATTATACTAGTTCGGTTATCAGTACTAGTTCGGTTATACTAGTTTGGTTATACTAGTTCGGTTATACTGATTATACTAGTTCGGTTATACTAGTTTGGTTCTAGTTCGGTTATACTAGTTCGGTTATACTAGTTCGGTTATACTAGTTCGGTTATACTAGTTTGGTTATACTAGTTCGGTTATACTAGTTTGGTTATTGTTGGGTCCAAAGAACTGATTTCCAGTCAAGTAACTCACATCTCCTTTTAATAAATTCAAAATCAGCCAGACGATATTCTCACCGATAGACAGAGAATTCGCTGTAAAAAAGGGCGAATAACAGGTCAAAACAATTACTAAAGGGTGCTAAAAGGAAGCTAATACTTACACATATGCGGATTCTGGTGGACAATCTCTGAATATGAGCTACTTCACGTAAATAATGGGTAAGAAAAACTAGCAATAAACTCGAACGTCCGTCCCTCATGGTCACGTCTTGACCCGCCGAGGCTCACGGGAAAAAAACCTACGACAAACAGGGATCCCGCGATAACATCCCGCCCCCCATGAATCCCTAATGTTAAGGGTTCATAACAGTTAATACATTCACTTATAGTCTTGATCAGTTCAAATTTCATCATTGTCCGCCTCGAGAAGACATATCTTTGTCACTGGTCTCTTGAACGTAGTGCCCTTAGCTCGGACTTCTACACTTCTTACTAAGCCATCCGCTCCAGGAAACACGTTGATCACTCTTCCGAGAACCCATTGATTTCTTGGAACGTTATCATCTGCAATGAGTACAATTGCTCCAGTTTGTAAGTTCCTCTGACTCTGTTGCCACTTATGTCGTACTTGTAAGGATGGCAAGTATTCCCTCAACCAACGTTTCCAATAGTGATTGGCTAGCAGTTGTGCCTGTCGCCATCGTTTTCGGCTGAATTTATCCTTTTCATCTACAATGCCTGGGGGAAGATTTGTCGACGGACGCACGTTCAGGAAATGGTTAGGCGTCAACGGTTCATCATCATCAGTACCCGAGGGGTTTCTTGTCAATGGTCTCGAGTTAGCGATGCGTTCGGCTTCGGTAAACACGGTGTTGAGGACCTCTTCGTTCATTGGATCGTTGCCCAAGATGGCTTTGAGGCTTCTTTTGACGATTCGCACTAGTCGTTCCCACACTCCCGACATGTGGGCTGCTCCTGGAGGATGGAATACCCACTTGCAGCCTCTGTGTGTCAATTCTCTTTCAACCTTATCGTGGTCCATCTTCTCTATTGATTCCCGGATCTCTCTTTCTGCGCCTACAAAATTAGTACCGTTGTCGGAGCGGAGCTCCTTCACTTGCCCTCTTCGATTGAGAAATCTCATCAGCACTAATATGAAGTCATCCGTTTCTAGCGACTTGGCAACTTCGAGGTGTACAGCTCGAGAGTTCATGCAGGTAAAAATCGCTCCCCAGCGCTTCTCTATCACTCTTCCTCTTCCTCTTTTAACGTAGAAAGGACCGAAATAGTCCACGCCTGAATAAGTAAATGGAGGCTCGTATGGGATCATCCGCACCTTGGGTAGTTCACCCATTCCTTGGTGCATCCTCGGGGCTAACTGCTTTCTGCAATGGAGACACTTTCCCAGGACTGTCTTGATGGATACTCTCGCCTTCACGACCCAGAATTGCTCTCGCAACAGGGACAGTAGTTGTTCAACGCCACAATGTCCATTGCTCTCGTGAAGGTGTCGGATTAGTAGAGTCGTAATATGGTGTTTCTTGGGCAATATTATCGGATTCGCAGCGTCAGGAGAAATTGGGGCAAGGGATATCCTTCCACCAACTCTCATCACATCATCCTCCTTCATGATTGGCTTAAGCTTCAAAATCTCGCTTGATGCCTTCAGTCGCTTTCCTTCCTTTAGATTCCTCATCTCCTCCGGGTAGACTGTTCTCTGAACTAAGATTGCGACGTGTCTCTTAGATCTTTCCAAATCGTCAGGGCCGATTCGTTTTTGAATGTCATTTTCAATTAGCTCCTTTTTCTTCACAGAACGGGACTTCAGCCAGTCAATAAATTTCAGCAGCCAAGCTATCTTGCGTAGAGTGTCAACCCACTGCGAAGAGCTGTTGATAAGGTCATCAACTGTTGCGGCAGGCTCGAGTTTCGTGAGATATATCTCTTTCTTCACCTCAAGATCTTCGACTGTTATGACTTCAAATCTGTTTTCAGGCCATCTATCTTCACATTCCGTCAGAAATGTTGGACCATTTAACCAGCGCTCCTCTCTCAAGAACTCCTCCATATTTAACCCGCGACTTACATCGTCGGCAGGGTTTAACTTTCCCGGACAGTGTCTCCACTGATCCGGGCTCGTCAGCTCTCTAATCTCAGTTATCCTATTTGCAACATAGGTCTGGAACCGTCTTGTTTCATTCTGAATGTAATTAAGTGTGATCATAGAGTCAGTCCAGAAAATCACCTTCTCAAACTTGAAGTCTAACTCCTTCCTAATGGCGTGATCTACACGTGCTGCGAGTAAGGCTCCCTGTAACTCGAGTCGTGGGATGCTTACGCTTTTGATTGGGGCGTTTCTTGATTTTCCGGCTATGAAGGAGCATTCGATTACACCATCTGGATACTCAATTCTCAAGTAGGTGGCAGTACCGTAGGCAGCTTCGGATGCATCACAGAAATGATGCAGTTGCAGGCGAACTCCTTCGTGATCTAGTCGACTGAAGTAGCATCTTGTGATTCTGAAGTTCTGCAGGAGTGGAAGACTGCTTTTCCATTTTTTCCACTTCTCGAGGATTTCACCATCAAGTGGCTGGTCCCATGGGAGTTTTCGTCTCCATAAGGTCTGCATTATCTGTTTTGCTGGTAACATTGCTGGAGCTGCCAAGTTTAGGGGATCGAAGACTGACGAGATTGTGGACAGTACACCCCTCATCGTATCAGGTTTGTTTAAGTTAGTGACTTTAAACCCGAACGTATCAGATTCAACGTCCCACTGAATACCAAGGGCTCGGTCGGTCGGTAATTCATCTAGATCGAGGTCCAGTGTAGGTGCGGCTCTCTTTTCAATAGGTATCGCAGCCAAGACTTGGCGATTGTTACTCATAAATTTCGTAAGGTTAAAGCCTCCCCTGGCACAGAGCTCCTCCAACTGTTCAGCAAGTCTGATCGCCTCACTTGGTGTGGGCACCGACTTCAAGATATCGTCAACGTAAAAGTTTCTTCTTAAGGTCTCGATAGTAATCGGGTCGAAGTCCTTCTGGTTGTCATCTGCCAATCTCTTTAACGTTGAGTTCGCAGAGCAGGGTGAGTCAGCAGCTCCAAAGATATGTACGGTCATGACAAAGTCTTCAGGGGGCTCGTCAACACTTTCGCTCCACCACAAGAATCTCAAAGAGTCATGGTCATCTGGTTGCACCTTCACCTGATGGAACATACTTTCTATGTCAGCAACCACTGTGTTATTTTCTTGCCGAAATCTCATCAGGACACCAACTAGGCTATTGGTACAGTCAGGACCATGCAAGAGATTTTTGTTGAGGGAGGTGCCTTCACATTCTGCGGCAGCATCAAATACAATTCGCAGCTTGCCGGGCTTGTTCGGATTGGTTACAGAGAAATGTGGCAAGTACCAAGTTCTGGGTCCTGTTTTAGCTGCTTCCTCTGGCGACAACTTTCGGGCGTGTCCCTTGGCAATATACCCATCCATCACTGTTCGATACTTCGTTTCAAGGTCTGGTTCCCGGGCGAACTTTCGTTTCAGACTACGCATTCTTCGCTCAGCCTCTGGTTTGTTCTTTGGCAATTGCAAGTCATCCTTCCGCCACAGTAGTCCTGTCTCATAGTGACCTTCACACATCTTTGTGGTTCTTTGTAGTATGTCAACTGCACGCTTGTCCTCTCTAGACAAATTATGCGATGCGTACAATGACTCATCATCATTACTACATCCACGAGCACTTTTAGTACCGAATCCTTCCAGTTTCCAAAAGTTTTCTATTTGTTCGTGTAAGTTCTTGTCGCAAACGGTGAAGTTAAAGGCCAATTCCTTAGAACATGGAATACCTTTAACAGTTCCGGTAATAACCCAACCTAGTGGGCCTCTCAATGCCTTTAACTTGCTATCAGGTGAACTTGGCCTTCGCACTTCAAATACTTCGTGAGCATAGTCTACGTCCTTTCCAATCAAAACCGTAACTTTACTCAATTCTACTTCAGGAATGTGAATATCCTTTAAGTGGGGATGGCATGTCCTGTCAATGTCTTTGGGAAGACACTGTTCTGCTATATTAAATTTCTCAGATACTAGACCTTCTTCTACTGTTATGATCTCTCCAATGCCAGAAGCCGACTGAAGCTCAAACTCTACAACTTCAAGTTCCTCGTTTGTTTTCTCCATCAAAGTGCTCACAGATATCAATTCTTTCCTTCCCTCTAGACCAAGTTTCTTTGCAATGTCCTTGCTTATCATTGTTCCACGAGACGCGTTGTCTAGTATACCATAAGTTGTCATTGAACGCCCATTTGGGGCTATCACTTTTACTGGAACTACGTGGAGCAACACGGTACTTGAGGTCTTTTCAGTAACTGTTGCATACTGTTCAGTACTCTTCAGTTTGTCAGATTGTACATTTTTGTCATTCGCACCTTGAGAGTCACTTGGTTCCACTGACTTCTGTTTGTCTTCCTGAGTACGTCTGCCATCATTATTCATCCGAGGAGGGTTATGCAACAACTTATGATGGCGTCTATCATTTCCACATCTACAAAACTGGTTTGATTCACATATGGCACGCATGTGACCGGACTCCATACAAACGTGACACAGTTTATTCTGCTTCACAATGTTCCATCGAGCTTTCAAGTCCTTACTCTGAAATTCTGCACACTCTGCCAGTTTGTGTGTGCCCGAACAGCATGTACATCTGCAATCGGGTGTCGGGGTATTAGGTCTATTGGCACTGTGAAAGTTATCAGTGTCAGTGTTATCCATCTCAAAGTAAGTTGCAAAAGACGAGGTCTGTTTATTTGGACGAAAGCTTGTAGCTCTAGTGTTGCTATTTTCGTGTTGTTTTTTTCAGGCTTCCCTTTGTATTCAGTAAAGCCTGGGTTCACAAATCCAGGGTCGTTTTTGATAGCAGCTTGTCGTTTGACAAACTTTGCAAGGTCAGACAATTTTGGTGCCGCTCCCTTTTCCCGTATGGCATATGAGGTGTCAGCCCATTTGTTCACTAGGTATCCTGGTAGTCTTCTGACGATTTGCTTCAAATTTGTCATGGTACTTGCTTCAAGCTCGTAGCTTCCAACAAGCTTCTTCGATGCTGACTCAAGTTGTTCAGCAAAATCTCGCAGGCCAGTATAGTCAGTGTTCGGTAACTTTGGTCCATTGGTCAAGTTTTCAATGCATGCGGCAGCGACAGTCGCAGGTTGACCATACCGATCTTCCAGAATGTCGACGACAGTTTTATACGAGCATCCCGAGACCCGCTCTATGACATCATAAGCTTCACCACCCAGGAACTTAGGTAGGAACTCTATTCTTTGGGAGTCGGTGAGGATCCCATCCTCTAAGTTATCTCTCATTCTATCTCTAAACGTTGGAAAGTCACTAGGGTTGCCTGTAAATTTCACTGGTGTCATGGCTTGGAGCATTGTCAATTTCAGCATGACTGCTTGATTATGGAGGGCTGTATTAACCTCATACTGATTAGGTGATTCTGCTCGAGTCCCCCCACACCCAGGTCCTACTGGCTCTTTATCAGAAGTTGTTTTCTGCTCAGGTAAGGGTTTGAGCTCTTTAGGAATAGAGATGGGGTTTTCTTTCTTGATGTCAGAGTGTTCTCTATGCTTTGGTGGATTTGTCAGCGGTACAAATTCAGTGACAGTAGGATTCAATGGTTTCTTGTCACAGCCGGCAGCCCATGTAACAATTTTCTCTTGTTCTGTTAGGGGGGGAAGGAGATCTAGATCATCTTTGTTTTCCAGGCTAAAGTTACTACAACTTTCACAATCGTTCTCCTCTAGAAACTCTGCTTCCTTTTCAGCTAGTTGTATCTCAAACTTCATCTTACAAGCTCTTCTTTTCCTCTCAAATTCCATTTCTATCTTTCTTTCTTCCATTTCGATTTCATACGTAGTTAGCTCTTCCTCTTGTAATAAGAGTAGCTTTTTTATTTCAATGTTCCTTTTTGCCTCTCTTAGTTTGGATTGCCTGGATGTTTTTGATGCATTACTAGATTTGCTTTTCACACTTTTCGCCCCGTTTTCTGCTTGTAGTTGAAGCAAACGGTCGTTTACTGCTTTCTTGCAGTCTGAATATTCATGATGTGTTTCTGTATATTTCAATGTCACTCGGTCAATTTCTTCTTTTGATAAGTCTGTGACTAAATAGGATTGATAACAATTGTCGTATTTATTCCAAGCTGATTCAAGGTCTTTCAAGGCGATTTCTACATTCTTAGAGTCATTACATGATTCAATGCAGCTCTTAACGTTCTTAGTCGATGCACTCACGTGACCAAGGAACCCAGCGAGCGAGTTCTTGTGGTGATCCGATTCGTTCGGTTTCTCAATCGTTTCGCCACTGCTTGCTCCAGATGAACTTCCACTTTCCTTTTCCTGATCCATGTCGAATAATGTTGGGTCCAAAGAACTGATTTCCAGTCAAGTAACTCACATCTCCTTTTAATAAATTCAAAATCAGCCAGACGATATTCTCACCGATAGACAGAGAATTCGCTGTAAAAAAGGGCGAATAACAGGTCAAAACAATTACTAAAGGGTGCTAAAAGGAAGCTAATACTTACACATATGCGGATTCTGGTGGACAATCTCTGAATATGAGCTACTTCACGTAAATAATGGGTAAGAAAAACTAGCAATAAACTCGAACGTCCGTCCCTCATGGTCACGTCTTGACCCGCCGAGGCTCACGGGAAAAAACCTACGACAAACAGGGATCCCGCGATAACAGTTATACTAGTTCGGTTATACTAGTTTGGTTATATACTAGATCGGTTATAGTTCGGTTATACTGATTATACTAGTTCGGTTATCAGTACTAGTTCGGTTATACTAGTTTGGTTATATGACTAGTTCGGTTATACTGATTATACTAGTTCGGTTATACTAGTTTGGTGATAGTTCGGTTATACTAGTTCGGTTATACTAGTTCGGTTATACTAGTTTGGTTATACTGATTATACTAGTTCGGTTATCAGTACTAGTTCGGTTATACTAGTTTGGTTATATGACTAGTTCGGTTATACTGATTATACTAGTTCGGTTTATACTAGTTTGGTGATAGTTCGGTTATACTAGTTCGGTTATACTAGTTCGGTTATACTAGTTTGGTTATACTGATTATACTAGTTCGGTTATCAGTACTAGTTCGGTTATTGCTGCGAAGCCGCCAGGCGAGCAGCGAAACTAATCTTGACGGAGTTCCTGTGTCATGTGTGGTCGTGTGGGATCTGGGCACTTATGTGTTTGCAACGAGAGTCTCGACTGCATTTCACGGAGTGGGTTTGTGTGTTTGTGTGTGGATGGAGATGATTTTTCTGAGCCACGGTACTTTTGATCAGCACACACTCACACCACGTTCAATCGACCTCGTGTCTTCTTCTAGCCTGGTTGGAGTATCGTTTATTTTTCGCTGATTCAAGCCAGGTAAGTGTTCGTTTTCTACAAATCTATTATGTCAAATGCAACTTTATTCATTGCTGGAAGCATTCATCAAGGTCACGAACAATTTAGTGACATTTCAAGGGGAAGACAATGTTCTTTTATGAGTTTTTCAGCGCTGTTGTGTGCTCAGTGGCGTCCAGTTCCACAATGGAGTACTTCTACAGTCGATCAGATATTGACCGAAGGAGACAGCATGTACTTGAATGCTTTTGAAAGACACAGTATCCCAGATACAGAGACGCTGTCGCTGACCTATCTGCCTCATCGTGCTCGTTGGTCTTCGCCAAACCAATCGCCCGTTGGCGTTGAAGCAAACGAACCAAACCAATCGCCCATTGAGACAAATACTGATCTACCCATTGTGGTAGAGCCCATTGAGGCACAATCACCTATTAGGGTGACAAATACTGATCTACCCATTGTGGTGGAGCCCATTGAGGCACAATCACCTATTAGGGTGACAAATACTGATCTACCCATTGTGGTAGAGCCCATTGAGGCACAATCACCTATTAGGGTGACAAATACTGATCTACCCATTGTGGTAGAGCCCATTGAGGCACAATCACCTATTAGGGTGACAAATACTGATCTACCCATTGTGGTGGAGCCCATTGAGGCACAATCACCTATTAGGGTGACAAATACTGATCTACCCATTGTGGTGGAGCCCATTGAGGCACAAATCAAAACAAACGACAACCCGTTGTGGTTGGTAAATTACAAAGAATTCTACCAAGGAAAACTCAATCGAGACGAGCATGAAAACGAGGCTCCATACTTGACTTTACATTCAGCCTTGATGAATGCTTTCTGTAATAATAATTATGCATTTATAATATTAGAAGGTTATATTATGGCTTTAATGAAGACTGTAGATTGCATTTATGTGTTTGATTCCCATGCACGTAACTGTTTTGGTATGCCTGATCCAAATGGCACTGCTGTTGTTATGAAATGTGCTGATATCAGTCAATTAGAACACTATTTATGCTATCTGTCACTTGAATTAAACAGTGAATTATTTGAACTTGTACCAGTTGAGTTTTATAATTCTGTAAAAAATGTTGAGGATAAATCATGTAAGAGAAAAAGGTCAGAGGAGACTGAAAATCAAAAGCAGAAAAGACTTGAAAAAGCTAGAGAGTACAAGAAAAGAAAACTGTCAGAGGAAACTGAAACTGAAAAACAAACCAGGTTAGAAGCAAAAAAAGCATATCAAAAGAAAACAATTTCAGAGGAAACTGAAACTGAAAAACAAACCAGGTTAGAAGCAAAAAAAAAAGCATATCAAAAGAAAACAATTTCAAAGGAAACTGAAACTGAAAAACAAACCAGGTTAGAAGCAAAAAAAAGCATATCAAAAGAAAAATATTTCAGAGGAAACTGAATGAAAAACAAACCAGGTTAGAAGTGCAAAAAGCATATGAAAAGGAAAAGATTTCAAAGGAAACTGAAACTGAAAGACAAACCAGGTTAGAAGCAAAAAAACCATATCAAAAGAAAACAATTTCAGAGGAAACTGAAACTGAAAAACAAACCAGGTTAGAAGTGCAAAAAGCATATCAAAAGAAAACAATTTCAGAGGAAACTGAAACTGAAAAACAAACCAGGTTAGAAGCAAAAAAAGCATATCAAAAGAAAACAATTTCAGAGGAAACTGAAACTGAAAAACAAACCAGGTTAGAAGCAAAAAAAGCATATCAAAAGAAAACAATTTCAAAGGAAACTGAAACTGAAAAACAAACCAGGTTAGAAGCAAAAAAAGCATATCAAAAGAAAAATATTTCAGAGGAAACTGAAACTGAAAAACAAACCAGGTTAGAAGTGCAAAAAGCATATGAAAAGGAAAAGATTTCAAAGGAAACTGAAACTGAAAGACAAACCAGGTTAGAAGCAAAAAATGCATATCAAAAGAAAACAATTTCAGAGGAAACTGAAACTGAAAAACAAACCAGGTTAGAAGTGCAAAAAGCATATGAAAAGGAAAAGATTTCAAAGGAAACTGAAACTGAAAGACAAACCAGGTTAGAAGCAAAAAATGCATATCAAAAGAAAACAATTTCAGAGGAAACTGAAACTGAAAAACAAAACAGGTTAGAAGTGCAAAAAGCATATAAAAAGGAAAAGATTTCAAAGGAAACTGAAACTGAAAGACAAACCAGGTTAGAAGCAAAAAATGCATATCAAAAGAAAACAATTTCAAAGGAAACTGAAACTGAAAAACAAACCAGGTTAGAAGTGCAAAAAGCATATAAAAAGGAAAAGATTTCAAAGGAAACTGAAACTGAAAGACAAACCAGGTTAGAAGCAAAAAAATGCATATCAAAAGAAAACAATTTCAAAGGAAACTGAAACTGAAAGACAAACCAGGTTAGAAAGGAAAAAAAATATCCCATAACACAAAAATCTCACAAGAAACTGAAATTGAAAAACAAATAAGGCTAGACAAAAATAACAAGTGCAAAAAAAGAAAATATTCAGATGAAACAGAAGAGAACAGAAAGACTAGACTTGAAAAAGCTAGAGAAGAAATAATTATTTCTCAACAATACTATTTGAGTGAATTTGATACTTTTAAACATGGCAAACTCCATGAACAAACTTGGGCAAAGTCCAACATTTCAAAATTTCACAATTCTATTGTGTATGTTGTGTGCCAATGTACTGTGTGTCATGAAGCATGGCCATTAAAATCTAAACCAAGGTCACCAGACACTTATGTATGTTTAAGGTGTTCAAGGGATAAGAAAACCCCTAAGAAGTTTTCAGTTGAGAATTCAATGATTCCATCTGCAGTCCCACCTGAACTACAGGGTTTGTCTCAAGTTGAAGAAATGTTAATTGCTCGTGCTCTCCCTATCATGAGAGTTTATATTAAACCTGGTGGTCAGAGAGGGTACTCTGGACATTGTATTAATTTACCACAAAAATGTGAAAGAACTTGCATCTTCATTGCCAAGGTATCCTAAGGACCTATCTGTGATTATTGTGAAGGTCAAAGGTAGAGACAATACTTTTAAAGATGTGAAAGTACAAAGACAAAAAGTGCATGATGCTTTATTGTGGCTCACACAAAATAATCCCCACTATATAGATGTACAAATAAATGTACAAGCATTAAATTCTTTGCCTGACAATGATGTACCAGTAGATCTGTTGACTGTTGAGACAGAAGATGATATCTTAGACGAGACTGTTGAGCCTGATTTAGGTCCACCTACTGATAACCCTATTGACGATACAGTGTATGATGGATCTACTGATATGAGTAGTTTTTTACCTGTTGGTAAGCAACAGCAACAAGAGCTTGATGCTGTTAGAAGTCAGCTATCAGCAGATGATCCAATATCATGGCCCTCGGTTGAGGATCAGCCATTAAATGAATATCAAACGTCATATCTAGCTACTATGGCTTTTCCTACACTATTCCCTGATGGTAAAGGGGATCCAACCAATCAAGCATTATTAAGAGATGTACCCCTTCCAGAAAGAATTAAGCATCTTATAAAGTTTGCTGAAAAATCAGATGGGAAGTGGATGTACCGCTTTGCTAGCCATCCCAGATTTTCATACTGGGCTTTTAACATGATTCAGCGAAAAAGAACACTACAACAAACTGGGATATTTTTAAAACAAAATCCTGGTGAAGCACATCTAACCATTGATGAGTTGCGTGAAATGGCTGCAAGTAATAATTCAGCTGCATTAATGTCTAAAATATCTAGGTATGTTGCTAATATTGCTGGTACAAATGCTTACTGGCATAAGGTCAAAGAAGACCTCAAAGCCATAGTAACAAATGTTGGTACACCCACATTCTTTTTTACCTTTTCATCAGCTGATATGCACTGGCCAGAATTACATGCTCTCTTTGAAGAGAACAATAATGGTGATATAGGCACTACTAGCGAAGAGAGACGTCAGAATGTTATCAACAATCCTCATGTTGTGGATTGGTTTTTCACTCAAAAACTAGAGAGTTTTGTAAAACACTGGCTTTATGATACTCTTGATGCCAAATGCCATTGGTATAGATTTGAATACCAAGGTAGAGGTAGTATTCATTGTCACGGTACTGCTAAATTGAACAATGACCCAGGAATGTGTCATCTCACTAAGACTGCTTTGAAAGGTTTCTTAGCTCAGAAGTATAAAGATGAGCATGATGATGTTGATACAACAGAATTAGACCAGGATATTAAAGCTGGTAATAAAGCTGCTCAAACAGCATGTCAGTATGTTGATTGGTTATTATCAACTGTAAACCCAAACCCACCAGATGAAGACATGTGGATTAGACCACAAGTACATCCATGTCAGAAATGTTATAAAGACATTCCTGATTATGATAAAGATTCTGATTATGCAGATCTTTTAAACATGGTTCAACGGCATACTCGCTGCAGTACTAGCTATTGTCTAAGAAAGAAACAAAATGAATCTGAGTTGAAATGCAGATTTCATTTTCCATTTGATCACTGTTCACAGACAAAACTAGAATTTGAAAAAGTTCATAGTAAGAATGTTGAAGTACAATATAGAGCAAAGATTGTTACTAAGAGAAATGACTCTAGGTTAAATAATAACCAACAGCTTCAACTACAAGGCTGGAGAGCGAATTGTGACATACAAGTAGTCATTGATCATTATGCATGTGTTGAATATCTCACTAAATATGCTGCAAAAGGTGAACCAAGGTCACCATTGCTAAAACAAGCATTTAATTCTATTGTTCAAAATGCTAACAATACCAGTGATCCACACAAGGCTATAAAAGAAGGTAGTTATGAAAACCCTTGGTGAAAGAGATTATATGCTGCACAAGAGACAATGCATCACTTACTGTCACTTAAACTACATAGTTCATCATTTAATGTTATTCCTGTCAGTCGTAATGGCTCACGTAGAGTAAACACTAATAGATCAGAAGAGAATGGTGATACCTGTACCAATAATTCACTACTTGATGTTTACGCTAACCGTGAACAGTATGATAGTTCACCTGATATTGTCAATTTGAACTTTGTTCAGTTTGCAACAAAATTTAAAGTTGTCAATAGAAAATTAACAGAGCTGCCAGCTAATGTAATTCCAAGGATATTTCCAACCTACTCACCTAATCCGAAAGGGCCAAATTTTGGCCTCTATTGTAAATACCAACTTTTGAGGTATAAATCCTGGAAAATAACTCAAGATAATGCATGGGGTGATCAGGAACCTTCTGATGAAATCTTTGTTACTTGTTGGCATGAATTTTTGCAAACACCATATGCAGAGGCCAATGTACCTGACTGGTTTGATAAACTTCAAAATGTTATTCAAAATCAGGAAGAACCAGAGAGTGAAGCTGTTGAGTCAGAGAGTACCAACACACGTGAAGAATGGATGATAATATCAGACCTTCACACACCATTCGAAAATACTGATCAAAGTTCAATGTCAACACATGATTGGCACCAAGACAGAGTCAGATACACTGACCAAGAAATTGGTGAAATGCCTACATGGATTAAAACCAAAAGAGAGCAAGCTAATGGTATCACTCATCAAGACTATCAAGTTGTAGATATCAATAGTTTTAGTGAAATGCAAAAACTTGCATATAATATTGTGAATAATCACTCGCATGATACATCTGTTGAGAAAGACCCTCTATGTCTTATTGTCATAGGAGTAGCTGGTACAGGCAAAAGCTACCTCATTAATGCTTTACGCAACCTCTTACAAAATAGATGTGCAGTTTCTGCCACAACAGGTAAAGCGTCTTATAATATCAAAGGTGTTACAATTCATTCACTGCTGAAATTACCAGTTGGTCCAAGAGGTAACAAAGATCTTACAGGTCAAACCTTATGTAGACTACAAGAGAGTCTCAATGATATAGAATATATTCTCATAGACGAATATTCAATGCTTGGACAAACCACATTTGGATGGATAGATAAGCGTTGCAAGCAAGCAACAGGATGCTATGACAAAGTTCTTGGAGGAAAATCCTTGATTTTGATTGGTGATCCAGGTCAGTTACCACCTGTAGCAGATAAAGCACTCTATCATGCTAAACCATCAAATGCTATTGGAGAACAAGGTTATCAGACTTATAGAATGTTTGACAAAGTGGTTAAGCTTACTGTTAATCAAAGAGTTCAGGGTATGTCTACAGAACAAGAAGAGTTCAGAAATTTGCTTTTAAGGCTGCGAAAAGGTGATTCAACACATGAAGACTGGCAGTTGTTGTTGACTCGTCAACCACCTAATATTGTAGATTTGTCTCAATTTGATGATGCAACTAGACTGTTTTACAGCAATGATGAAGTTGGAACATATAATCATGAACAACTCACCAAACTACAACAACCTGTTGCTAATATCAATGCACGTCATTCATCTGCTATGGCAAAAAAGATGACTTCTGAGGATATGTCAGGTCTACAGCCAACAATTTTCCTAGCAAAGGGTGCCAAAGTAATGCTGACAATGAATCTCTGGGCAAGTGTTGGTCTATGTAATGGAGCTACTGGAACATCCTTGACTTTATCTATGAGAGTAATCACCAACCACCTGATCTACCTATAGCTGTGATTGTTCAGTTTGATGACTACAGAGGTCCTTCTATCAGTGATACATTACCATGCTGTGTACCAATATGTTCAGTTACTGTTTCAGCTCAGTCATCAGATGGCTTTCATGAAAGGCAGCAGGTACCTCTAAGACTTGCCTATGCTCTTACTATCCATAAGAGTCAAGGTCTAACTATGTCTAAAGCCTGGATAGACATTGGTAAATCAGAGAGAACTCCTGGTGTGTCCTATGTTGCTATTAGTAGAGTCAAAACACTCTCATCTTGTGTTATTGAACCAATGACATTTGAAAGGTTGACCAGTTTGAAATCTTCTACAACTTTACAGTACAGACTAGATGAAGAAGCTAGACTAGATAACACAGCACAAGCAACGTGCAGTGCTTTTCATCAGGCATGAAACGAAATTCATTTGATAGTTATATAAAGGGAATTATACATTCATTCCAGTTATTAGAATGTTGATACAAATCACCATTATATTGTTACTCATTTGTAATATCTTCATTTTTAGGTAAGTAGGTTTTTTTTCACTATCTTTTTCTGTCCTGTCTTAAAATTATAATTATTGCTTAACTCACACTTTGTTACTTAGCTTATATTTATATTATGTTTATTCACAGATAACACAAATACAAAGTAACAATAATTTGGATTCACTAATGAAATATGGACTTGGACTGAACTATCCATCCTGGCGTACTTCATCAATACATCTACCTGGTATCTTTCAAGCATTATATTTGAACACTTTGAAGCATGGAGCACAGAAAACTTGTCAAGGATTGATAAATCATCACTTACAAGGACAAAACTTAATTATTGGACTCAGTCAATCTTCAATACTGCTTTTAAAATACCGTTATATATGTGAAACTGCTTTATTGATTGCCTACAAAGCCATCATCTGACTGCTGAAAACATTACCCTCTGGCATTGCCATAATATATGCTGACAGGATTACTGTTTCATTAAAATGCTTTGACTCGATGTAAACAGAAAATATCACACACTGGATCAAGACATCTACATGGATTTGGATTTTTTTGGTGAAGAGGAGTTTTGAGTTATCTACTTCTGTCAGACTACAATGTATTCATGACTTGTTCAAATCTCTATGACTTTTTAATATCCCAGAACACTACAACATACATGTACTGTATGAATCAAAACTATAAATATTATTTACTGGATTCAACACAACATTATCTTCTACAAGACAGTGTACTATGAGGCTTCAACATCTTTCCTGACATCTGGCCAGTAAATAACAATTCTCTATTTCATTGAATCCATATTTTTTGGTTATATACTAGATCGGTTATAGTTCGGTTATACTGATTATACTAGTTCGGTTATCAGTACTAGTTCGGTTATACTAGTTTGGTTATACTACTAGATCGGTTATAGTTCGGTTATACTGATTATACTAGTTCGTTCGTTCGGTTATCAGTACTAGTTTCGGTTATACTAGTTTGGTTATATACTAGATCGGTTATAGTTCGGTTATACTGATTATACTAGTTCGGGTATACTAGTTCGGTTATACTAGTTCGGTTATACTAGTTCGGTTATATAGTTTAGTTATATACTAGATCGGTTATAGTTCGGTTATACTGATTATACTAGTTCGGTTATACTAGTTCGGTTATACTAGTTCGGTTATTATTCGGTTATACTAGTTGGTTATATACTAGATCGGTTATAGTTCGGTTATACTGATTATACTAGTTCGGTTATACTAGTTCGGTTATACTAGTTTGGTTATACTAGATTATACTAGTTCGGTTATACTAGTTCGGTTATACTAGTTTGGTTATACTAGTTCGGTTATCAGTACTAGTTCGGTCTTCCAACTATACACCGTTCCCACAGAGCGAGTAAGGTTATACTACTGGGTACTAGTCTGCCACACTAGTTCCAGAATACAAACACTGGTTAAAAAGTCATCCAAATAGCAGTTGTCGCATCCAGTCATGTTTCAAGCAGCTAAAGTTCCATTAAGGGCCAAATAATTATTATTATTATTTATACTAGGGCGATTTTATCGGCGATTTTATCGCCACGAAGTTGCACAAAATTTCGAGATCATGTTCGGAATTGCAGCGATTTGGCTGCAATTTAATCGCCGCTAAATCGATTTGTGGTTGCAATAAAATCGCCGATACTGAATCGCCGATAAGATCGGTTATACTAGTTCGGTTAAACGGCCCTTTAGTGACAGTGATTCAGCTATGTTCCAAGGAGCAAAGTTTAAAACATATAGAAAGTACATGGACCCGTCAACCCCATGGCTTCAACAAGTGAATCATCTGGCAAGCGACGAGTCACTAGTACACTCGTCTCAGTGGTCTCACTCTTGCACAAACGTAGCATGAGATTGGGAGATCGGCCGGACGAACTGCCAATTATGGAAATAAGAGGGTGTGCAAAAGGTAACTGCGCAGAACGGCGAGCGGGAATAGCAAGAGCAAGACCTGTTGTGACTGGGTATAGATGCACGATGGTTGACAAAACCTTTGAAAACAACTGGATTAATGTAGTACAGACCTTGTTGATCGTCCTCACCATGAGGGGATATGATTACGAAACTGCCAATTAAAAATGTCCTAATAACATCATCGGACTCCTAAAGACTACTGAACTGTTTATTTAACGCGATGTATCTAAACACTACTCTTTTTAAGTCAAGTTCTGAAGGGACTTCTAAACCTTATATTTCACTTGATAATGGTGTCATGACGACGCCAAAACGTCGTCCACTTTATGCACGATGATTTTTCAAAAAAAGTTTCAATATTCTCAGTAATCCCAAAATGACGTTTTAATTGCATGGACATCAAAAAACGTCGTCCACGCTTTTCAGATAATTCCAGTACCAAATGACTAATATCTCATGGACATCAAAACCACGCTATCAGATAATTCCTACCAATACTAATATCTCAAAAATTTTATAGGAAACTAAACACTCGATCATTGAGGGATTTTGGGAGAGTGTCTTTGCAGAAACTGTCACGTTTATGTCGGGGGGACCAAAGGTGGACCAGCTGCTTATCACGTGACCTGACCACCCCCAACACTAGCCCCAACCCTAACTTAAGACTGACACCAACCCTATAGATGTTATGTGTGAAACGTCATATTCACGTGACCCAATTGTTCTACTTAAGGGTTTCCATAATTACACGCAAAGGGGTCTCATTTAATTTTGTTTGGTATTCGTACTCCCATTGTGTAGCATCTTGACCACAGTTTTTATAGCATATATTTTATACTGCACTTGTGCGATTTAGGGTTTGTCATCTTATTATTATAATATTGTTGTTATTGTGTATATATCTTTATTACGCAATTCAGCCTTCAGGCTGCAAAGTTTTAAGCTTAATAAACTATCTATCTATCTATCTACAAAATGTAAAGACAGAGAAAAAAGTTACTGAGTTTCACGCTCTAGGCGATCATCAGACTAAAGTTCATGTAGGTTTCATATTTGCTTTGCGGTTGTGGCGTTTCTTCTGATTGGCTGCATAGAATTTGTTCTCATCACGGCATTTTGTAACTAATTCAGATCTTTTGTTGAGAAGTGAAGCATCGTGAGCCGTTAGGATGCAGAATTTTTCTGACAGGCATAGATTACATCGAGAAGTGTTTCCCTTGTATGAGTTCGCTTGTTTGATGATACTCCATTTAATGTTGTAATTAGTGTCATTGTCTTTTAAGTCCCAGATGTACTTAGAAAGCACAGTGCTGTGTGAATGCTTGTGATTTCTGAAGTATCTATCTATCTATCTATCTATCTATCTATCTATCTATCTATCTATCTATCTATCTATCTATCTATCTATCTATCTATCTATCTATCTATCTATCTATCTATCTATCTATCTATCTATCTATCTATCTTGTCTGTCTGTCTGTCTGTCTGTCTGTCTGTCTGTCTGTCTGTCTGTCTGTCTGTCTGTCTGTCTGTCTGTCTGTCTGTCTGTCTGTCTGTCTGTCTGTCTGTCTGTCTGTCTGTCTGTCTGTCTGTCTGTCTGTCTGTCTGTCTGTCTGTCTGTCTGTCTGTCTGTCTGTCTGTCTGTCTGTCTGTCTGTCTGTCTGTCTGTCTGTCTGCCTGCCTGCCTGTCTGTCTGTCTGTCTGTCTGTCTGTCTATCTATTTATCTATCTATCTATATATCTTAGTAGCCTAGTTCGTTCGAGACAAAGACTAAACAAAGGTAGTTGACCCTCATACAGGACTAGGGTAACTTTAATCTTTAATGTATATAGCTAATTGCATAATCGGGTTGGAAATCATAAATCATCAGTTGAGACCGCAAGGATGGATGGGAAATCAGTTCATGAGCCACATTACATACAGATATATTCAATATGTTCTCGTAGTTTTGAAAATATATGAGCTATTTAACTAAGATCCTACAAGTCTGGATAAAAAGGTCGATGATTTGACGGTGTTATTTGAGTTTTAATTTCCCAGAATTCCTTTTGGTCATAGCGTTCATGATTTTCAACGATTATGCAATTAGCTATATACTTCTAAGACAGTACTAGCTATACTAGAAGATTGCAACAGTTGCTATGAAAATATGATGTCTATCCAGTTCAAATGAGCGATCAGTTCTAGCTCATGATGGCTTTCGTTCTCGGTTATCGTGCGCGTCTGACGTAAGCTGATTTGTTTGCTTTCGACGGATTAGAAGTTCAGCATGTATAGATAATCCGCAGCACTCAAATCACTTAAAAGACAGAAATAAAACGGTATAAAAGTGACAGAGCTAGGCTACAATAGCTTGACTTCGGGCGTGAGAAATACGTTTTTCAAATTCAATTTCGATCGTTGTGCATTAGAGTCAGCCAAAGATAGTCTCCATCGATATACAGCTATTTCAAAAAAGATATGATTAAGGTTGGTGAAAATTTTGTTGCATGTTGCATACCAAGCCTGAAATGTATTGTGGATCATATGTAAATAATATCAGCATGCACATACAGAAGAAAATATGCCGGCTCCCTATTGCGAAGACAAAGTTTGCGAAAATTCCCAGAGTCCATATTTGTTGTGACCTTTCGCTGATTCCATTCACATCGCCCATACTGCATTTCGGGCTTCGTATGAATGAATGAATGATGCAACAAGACCTTCACCAACCTTTTTTGAAACAGCTGTATTATTATTCTCTCTTGAAAGACATAATTTATATGATTTGAACTCAAAAGTATAAACGATAACTTTTATCAATTAGTTTTCCTGTTGCAATGAATTACCGACAACAATAGCGGATCAAATCATTGTTATAATACAAATAAGCTTAGAATAATACATTAACAAACAAATAAGCTTGGCATAAACCCGAATGCCGCAAATTCATCTGGAGGCGCTTCTGTGTCATTGATCTGCTCAAAAGTTTTCCAAGATTGTGGAAGTCAATGGAAAGTTATACGGTAAACTTAGTGAAGATACAATCTTAGCTGAACGTACATATATACCTCAAATTTAAGTTTTGGACAAATTATGAAATGTCTGACTAATCGTTGCAGGTAAAGTGTACCCAAATATAATCAATCCACTGACAAAGGTACTCGTTGTTGGATATCTGCTTTAATGTACATGGTGAGTACATATAAACTACACATCGTATTTGATCGCTTTATATTATTTTAACTTGTAATTCTATTCAATCGGATAACAATTGCTCATTAAAACCTGGCTCATTAGACGGCGGCGACAGTCTGCGAAGATCCAGACAACTTTTTGACTTTTGAGCCTCTCCATAATATTCGTAAGAATGTCTGCGATCGAGCAGTAAACGTCAACTGGGTTCGATTTCCCCAACTGTCGCAGACTGTCGCCGACAATTCGTTACAATACAAAATTATATTCCATGTGTTTGTAATGTAGCTCAAGGTATTTGGTTCCATGCAAAATTCGACCAAGGTGTATTCAAAACGTACACTCGATCACAATATAAAACAATAACACACTGTAGCGAATGGACTGGTTGAACAATCAGTTTTAACTTTAAAAGGTGTGATGTTAGGTATAAATAAGGCCATCATACCCTTTATTGAACTATGCATTGATTTACAATAGTTCCAAATCCTTTCAATTCCTAGTGACATTTAGGTGTTTGAATGAGCAGCTTCCACGATAAAATAGAGACAAATGCGGGATTGCGGTAAAAGGCCGAAACTGAAACGACTGAAATGGCTGAAATTGGATCAGATTACATGTACAAAAAAGCAATCGGAAAATCGACTGAAATTCAACTTGATGTTGCATGACCTGGTTGGACTGATGATATCCAGACACGAGGAACAGAGCATGTTTACAGTCCAAGTCATTGCGAATCAAAATCTAGGCATTGCGGATGATCAGAATTATTCGTATGATAAAGGCGGTTGCTCCCATAAATGCTTCAGTATCGTACATATAATGCACTTGTATATATAACTTCATGGTATAGCTCTGTATTTCCAGAATGGTTTAATACGCCGGTTACACCCGGATGATTACAGTATATGTCATTGCATTTTATCCTTTTATAAGTTATACTGAACGTCGTGCAACTTATCCTATAAGTAGATATTGCACGAGTAAATCAAAGTATGTATTCAGACTACTTTATAATGAACACTCCTTTATAGTAACGTTTTAAAATATGAGGAAAGTGGCCGTCCAAGGTCCAAGGTCCAACTCAATGCACATAACTTAACGCAACATTAAATCTGTCGTTTTTCGTTATTTTTCGTAAACGATTTCGTTATATGAATCACTTGCTTAATAGTTGGGGACCCTGGCTAAGAATAAAGCAACTAGTTGTTACTGAAAACATTAGCTCTTCCTCTATTATTGCCTTCAGAACTAACCTTTTTTATAAGGTGTCAATGTATTTATAGCAATAATAATAATAATAACAATAGACTTTATTTAACGAGGGTAGCACGTGATGTTTATATAAACTGATGACCCTGTGGACCTCCAAGCCACGCAACATGAAATCTGTCATTTATCGTTATTTTTCGTAAACGATTTCGTTATATGAATCACTTGTTGACTAGTAGTTATAGTTTTTAGCAGTATACTACTAATTGGGCACACGACTCTCACACTCCGGACTTCTTACTACATTCTATATTCTGTACACCCAACACTCATCTCAATAGTGCGACACGACTCTCACACACACTTCTTACTACATTCTATATTCTGTACACCCAACACTCATCTCACTAGTGGCGACACGACTCTCACACACACTTCTTACTACATTCTATATTCTGTACACCCAACACTCATCTCACTAGTGGCGACACGACTCTCACACACACTTCTTACTACATTCTATATTCTGTACACCCAACACTCATCTCACTAGTGGCGACACGACTCTCACACTCACTTCTAACTACATGTACATTCTATATGCTGTACACTCAACACTCATCTCAC
Organism: Actinostola sp. cb2023; assembly: GCA_033675265.1. Classification (NCBI taxonomy): domain Eukaryota; kingdom Metazoa; phylum Cnidaria; class Anthozoa; order Actiniaria; family Actinostolidae; genus Actinostola; species Actinostola sp. cb2023. Next base: position 220,950 of record JAUJYZ010000699.1, on the reverse strand, counting down.
TAGTGGCGACACGACTCTCACACACACTTTTTACTACATTCTACACACCCAACACTCATCACACTAGTGGGGACACGACTCTCACACACACTTCTTACTACATTCTACACACCCAACACTCATCACACTAGTGGGGACACGACTCTCACACACACTTCTTACTACATTCTACACACCCACCACTCATCACACTAGTCAGTGGGGACACGACTCTCACACTCACTTCTTACTACATTCTACACACCCAACACTCATCACACTAGTGGGGACACGACTCTCACACTCACTTCTAACTACATTCTATATTCTGTACACCCAACACTCATCTCATTAGTGGTGACACGACTCTCACACTCACTTCTTACTGCATTCTATATTCTGTACATCCAACACTCATCTTACTAGTGGGGACACAACTCTCACACTCACTTCTTACCACATTCTATATTATATACACCCAACACTCACTTCTTACTACATTCTATATTCTGTACACCCAACACTCATCTCACTAGTGGGAACACGACTCTCACTTCTTACTACATTCTATATTCTGTACATCCAACACTCATCTCACTAGTGGGAACACGACTCTCACTTCTTACTACATTCTATATTCTGAACACCCAACACTCATCTCACTAGTGGGAACACGACTCTCACTTCTTACTACATTCTATATTCTGTACACCCAACACTCATCTCACTAGTGGGAACACGACTCTCACTTCTTACTACATTCTATATTCTGAACACCCAACACTCATCTCACTAGTGGGAACACGACTCTCTCACTTCTTACTACATTCTATATTCTGAACACCCAACACTCATCTCACTAGTGGGAACACGACTCTCACTTCTTACTACATTCTATATTCTGAACACCCAACACTCATCTCACTAGTGGGAACACGACTCTCACTTCTTACTACATTCTATATTCTGAACACCCAACACTCATCTCACTAGTGGGAACACGACTCTCACTTCTTACTACATTCTATATTCTGTACATCCAACACTCATCTCACTAGTGGGAACACGACTCTCACTTCTTACTACATTCTATATTCTGAACACCCAACACTCATCTCACTAGTGGGAACACGACTCTCACTTCTTACTACATTCTATATTCTTGAACACCCAACACTCATCACACTAGTGGGGACACGACTCTCACACTCACTTCTAACTACATTCTATATTCTGTACACCCAACACTCATCTCATTAGTGGTGACACGACTCTCACACTCACTTCTTACTGCATTCTATATTCTGTACATCCAACACTCATCTTACTAGTGGGGACACAACTCTCACACTCACTTCTTACCACATTCTATATTATATACACCCAACACTCACTTCTTACTACATTCTATATTCTGTACACCCAACACTCATCTCACTAGTGGGAACACGACTCTCACTTCTTACTACATTCTATATTCTGTACATCCAACACTCATCTCACTAGTGGGAACACGACTCTCACTTCTTACTACATTCTATATTCTGAACACCCAACACTCATCTCACTAGTGGGAACACGACTCTCACTTCTTACTACATTCTATATTCTGTACACCCAACACTCATCTCACTAGTGGGAACACGACTCTCACTTCTTACTACTACATTCTATATTCTGAACACCCAACACTCATCTCACTAGTGGGAACACGACTCTCTCACTTCTTACTACATTCTATATTCTGAACACCCAACACTCATCTCACTAGTGGGAACACGACTCTCACTTCTTACTACATTCTATATTCTGAACACCCAACACTCATCTCACTAGTGGGAACACGACTCTCACTTCTTACTACATTCTATATTCTGAACACCCAACACTCATCTCACTAGTGGGAACACGACTCTCACTTCTTACTACATTCTATATTCTGTACATCCAACACTCATCTCACTAGTGGGAACACGACTCTCACTTCTTACTACATTCTATATTCTGAACACCCAACACTCATCTCACTAGTGGGAACACGACTCTCACTTCTTACTACATTCTATATTCTGAACACCCAACACTCATCTCACTAGTGGGAACACGACTCTCACTTCTTACTACATTCTATATTCTGAACACCCAACACTCATCTCACTAGTGGGAACACGACTCTCACTTCTTACTACATTCTATATTCTGTACACCCAACACTCATCTCACTAGTGGGAACACGACTCTCACTTCTTACTACATTCTATATTCTGTACATCCAACACTCATCTCACTAGTGGGAACACGACTCTCACTTCTTACTACATTCTATATTCTGAACACCCAACACTCATCTCACTAGTGGGAACACGACTCTCACTTCTTACTACATTCTATATTCTGAACACCCAACACTCATCTCACTAGTGGGAACACGACTCTCACTTCTTACTACATTCTATATTCTGAACACCCAACACTCATCTCACTAGTGGGAACACGACTCTCACTTCTTACTACATTCTATATTCTGAACACCCAACACTCATCTCACTAGTGGGAACACGACTCTCACTTCTTACTACATTCTATATTCTGTACATCCAACACTCATCTCACTAGTGGGAACACGACTCTCACTTCTTACTACATTCTATATTCTGAACACCCAACACTCATCTCACTAGTGGGAACACGACTCTCACTTCTTACTACATTCTATATTCTGAACACCCAACACTCATCTCACTAGTGGGAACACGACTCTCACTTCTTACTACATTCTATATTCTGAACACCCAACACTCATCTCACTAGTGGGAACACGACTCTCACTTCTTACTACATTCTATATTCTGAACACCCAACACTCATCTCACTAGTGGGAACACTCATCTCACTTCTTACTACATTCTATATTCTGTACACCCAACACTCATCTCACTAGTGGCGACACGACTCTCACTTCTTACTACATTCTATATTCTGTACATCCAACACTCATCTCACTAGTGGGAACACGACTCTCACTTCTTACTACATTCTATATTCTGTACACCCAACACTCATCTCACTAGTGGTGACACGACTCTACACTCACTTCTTACTACATTCTATATTCTGTACACCCAACACTCATCTCACTAGTGGGGACACGACTCTCACTTCTTTCTTACTACATTCTATATTCTGTACACCCAACACTCATCTCACTAGTGGGGACACGACTCTCACTTCCTACTACATTCTATATTCTGTACACCCAACAATCATCTCACTAGTGGTGACACGACTCTCACACTCACTTCTTACTACATTCTATATTCTGTACACCCAACACTCATCTCACTAGTGGGGACACGACTCTCACTTCTTACTACATTCTATATTCTGTACACCCAACACTCATCTCACTAGTGGGGACACGACTCTCACTTCTTACTACATTCTATATTCTGTACATCCAACACTCATCTCACTAGTGGGAACACGACTCTCACTTCTTACTACATTCTATATTCTGAACACCCAACACTCATCTCACTAGTGGGAACACGACTCTCACTTCTTACTACATTCTATATTCTGAACACCCAACACTCATCTCACTAGTGGGAACACGACTCTCACTTCTTACTACATTCTATATTCTGTACATCCAACACTCATCTCACTAGTGGGAACACGACTCTCACTTCTTACTACCTTCTATATTCTGAACACCCAACACTCATCTCACTAGTGGGAACACGACTCTCACTTCTTACTACATTCTATATTCTGAACACCCAACACTCATCTCACTAGTGGGAACACGACTCTCACTTCTTACTACATTCTATATTCTGAACACCCAACACTCATCTCACTAGTGGGAACACGACTCTCACTTCTTACTACATTCTATATTCTGTACATCCAACACTCATCTCACTAGTGGGAACACGACTCTCACTTCTTACTACATTCTATATTCTGAACACCCAACACTCATCTCACTAGTGGGAACACGACTCTCACTTCTTACTACATTCTATATTCTGAACACCCAACACTCATCTCACTAGTGGGAACACGACTCTCACTTCTTACTACATTCTATATTCTGAACACCCAACACTCATCTCACTAGTGGGAACACGACTCTCACTTCTTACTACATTCTATATTCTGAACACCCAACACTCATCACACTAGTGGGAACACGACTCTCACACTCACTTCTTACTACATTCTATATTCTGTACACCCAACACTCATCTCACTAGTGGGGACACGACTCTCACTTCTTACTACATTCTATATTCTGTACACCCAACACTCATCTCACTAGTGGGGACACGACTCTCATTTCTTACTACATTCTATATTCTGTACACCCAACACTCATCACACTAGTGGGGACACGACTCTCACTTCTTACTACATTCTATATTCTGAACACCCAACACTCATCTCACTAGTGGGAACACGACTCTCACTTCTTACTACATTCTATATTCTGAACACCCAACACTCATCTCACTAGTGGGAACACGACTCTCACTTCTTACTACATTCTATATTCTGTACATCCAACACTCATCTCACTAGTGGGAACACGACTCTCACTTCTTACTACCTTCTATATTCTGAACACCCAACACTCATCTCACTAGTGGGAACACGACTCTCACTTCTTACTACATTCTATATTCTGAACACCCAACACTCATCTCACTAGTGGGAACACGACTCTCACTTCTTACTACATTCTATATTCTGAACACCCAACACTCATCTCACTAGTGGGAACACGACTCTCACTTCTTACTACATTCTATATTCTGTACATCCAACACTCATCTCACTAGTGGGAACACGACTCTCACTTCTTACTACATTCTATATTCTGAACACCCAACACTCATCTCACTAGTGGGAACACGACTCTCACTTCTTACTACATTCTATATTCTGAACACCCAACACTCATCTCACTAGTGGGAACACGACTCTCACTTCTTACTACATTCTATATTCTGAACACCCAACACTCATCTCACTAGTGGGAACACGACTCTCACTTCTTACTACATTCTATATTCTGAACACCCAACACTCATCACACTAGTGGGAACACGACTCTCACACTCACTTCTTACTACATTCTATATTCTGTACACCCAACACTCATCTCACTAGTGGGGACACGACTCTCACTTCTTACTACATTCTATATTCTGTACACCCAACACTCATCTCACTAGTGGGGACACGACTCTCATTTCTTACTACATTCTATATTCTGTACACCCAACACTCATCACACTAGTGGGGACACGACTCTCACTTCTTACTACATTCTATATTCTGTACACCCAACACTCATCTCACTAGTGGGGACACGATCGACTCTCACACTAACTTCTTACTACATTCTATATCAGTTCTGTACACCCAACTCACTAATGGGGACACGACTCTCACTTCTTACTACAGTTCTATATTCTGTACACCCAACACTCATCTCACTGGTTCAGTGTTTTTATTGACGTTTGTCATAAAATGCATCGCTTTCAACTCATCGTTCTTTACACAGCATATTTTACGTCACACATGAAGTGCTTCTGTATCCGTAGTGTAATAACAATTTTGAGTGGAAAACCTACGGCACCGTGACACTCACAATTGAATTGAAAGAAGACTCGAGAAGTGCTTTTCCTAACACTTATCTCGTCTCCCTCCAATTTCCGCGTGCTTCTATAACTCTATTGGGATAGTTTTTGGGAGGTGAGATGAGCTTAATAAATTGTAGTAATATTAATGAGTCAATATATATTGGAGTTTGGGGGTGTTCGTTCGTTGTTTGCAGGGGCGGGATTTGCGGGTTTAGCTTAGTATATATTCTTAGACCTAGTTCAAACGCCGTACTTTGCAAGAGCCGTTCTTAATTATTTCAAAAGAAGCCGCCTCATTATCTATTGTTTTAAATGAGAACGGCTCATGTTTAGCACGACGTCTGAACTAGGCCTTAGATACATGACCACACCAGCCATGCTGTAATTCTATCGTGTTGAAATAAATGCTATTAATAATAATAATAATAATAATAATAGTAATAATAATAATAATTGCTGCGAGCGTAGCGAGCAGCGAAACTAATCTTGACGGCGTTCCTGTGTCATGTGTGGTCGTGTGGGATCTGGGCACTTATGTGGATGCAACGAGAATCTCGACTGCATTTCACGGAGTTTGGATGATTTGTGAGCCACGGTACTTTTGATCAGCGCACACTCACAACACGACTCGTTGGATCGGAGTATCGTTTATTTTTCGCTGATTCAAGCCAGGAAAGTGTTCGTTTTCTACAAATCCATGATGTCAAATGCAACTTTATTCATTGTTGGAAGCATTCGTCAGGGCCATGAACAATTTAGTGACATTTCAAGGGGAAGACAATGTTGTTTTATGAGTTTTCAGCGCTGTTGACTGTTGTGTGTCAGTCGCATCCAGTTCCACAATGGAGTACTTCTACAGCCTTCTTTCCAGATGCTTTTGAAAGACACAGTATCCCAGATACAGAGACGCTGTCGCTGACCTATCTACCTGATCGAGTTTGTTGGTCTTCGTCAAACCAATCCGGCCCATGCCATTGCCATTGGCATGGAAGCAACTACTGAATCAAATTATACGATCCATCCTGGTGTACTTTTATCTTCTACAAGTGTGCTATGAGGCTTCGACATCTTTCCTGATATCTGGCCAGTAACATTGTATATAATATACACCAAACACAATTCTCTATTTCATTGAATCCATATTTGTATTAATTACTGCATATCAGTAGAGTACAAACTATTAAAAGCGTGCAACATATGAGTAAATAGTGCAAAGTATTGCATGCTTTTATAGTGCTTGTACATGTCTATAGCTGTCTGTCTATGACCAGATTTTTATAGTGTTAGCATTTGTATTAAGCAACACCATACACCATTTTAATGGTGTATATAGAAACTCAGGTGGGAATGAGAATTAATAGAGACATGGAAGGGGACAATGTGACCGGGACAGGAATGAGAATCAATGGAGATGTGGGATGGGAACAATGGGGACAAGGGTGGAAATGAGAATCAGTAGAGCTATGGGAGGGGTTAGGGATTTTAGTGGGTATAGATAGGTGTCTCGAATTAGTTTCTTGTAAGTTAGAACACATGACAGTAATAAAGTTATTATTATTATTATACTGCATTTTATTATTTTATTTTACCACAAATGTGCCTTGCTGACAAGGGACAGCCACATATATGCATTGAAAGCTACATGTACGGCAGTGCACAACTCGCAGCACTACACTTTCTACCAGAAACGACTAGTAATAGTATTAATATTGTTATTATTATTGATAAAGCAACGTTGCCTCGTTTTCTATTTCTTTTATAAAATACAATTCTGCACGATTTCAATCAGAGCGCGCTTTATTAAAAATAAATCAATAAAATTCGGAATAAAACGGGCAAAAGGGTCTCAAACTCCTAAACCATATAAACCGGTAAGTGTAGTCGAGAAGCTCTTGCTACGTTTTCAGTCGATAGATCAATATTGAAGAAAGACGAACAATAGAATATCCGGAGGTGAAGAATCAACAAAAGGCCATGTTCTAATTTTGTGGCCCGCCATGTTATCTGTCACGTACTGTGCAATGCATTCACACCTAACTGGCTTTACACAATGAACCTTACCTTGTACTAGACATCTTGGCGTCTTATGTACCAGAATGTCCTGCTTATGTCAGGGTATTGTTATGCATGCACGTGAGAGACATAAGTGATCCATTAATGTATAAAGTATGTACATTAATCTTTCACCATTGTGAAATTTACTGCTGCAACCGAGTGTGACTGTGGAATTCTTTGCAAACGTTTCGGCCAGTAGGAATGTGATTGTAATACGATTATTAGAGTGCACGTGCTACCCACTTCTACTGGACCTTCTACCGATAGTGACGCAAGACGCTGTAGAAATGACGGCCTCGCTTCTTTTATTTCCTTCTTAATTGTTACAAACTTGTAATCTCTTAACATTCAGTTACTCGCGTATCTTACTTAAACTATCACGTCCTTTTTACTCATGTGTCACACCCTCTCACGCGATTCTGTTTGTTCAGTGTACATTGTAACCTAAAACCTTACCATATTTTATATATTACCCCAGGCATATTACACAATGTGACACACGCATTATATCCGGTAATTCACAGCATCAAGTTTTATCAAGAAACTAGAGTTATTTTGTGTCGTAGTTTTCGTTTCTCAATGTCAGTGGTTGCTGAAATGAAATTTTAGTTTGTAGAATCTCTTTTTAAACTCTTCCTCATTCTTTTTTCAATGGATCCTGTACCGGCTCCATATTGGCATTGAACAAGATCTTATGCGTAAGATCGACTCTTTTATATAATGGTCTCTTGGTAGACTAATTCCATTGTGTTCTTTTGCTTTCATTTGACTATAAATACATGCACAAGCTTACACACTAACGAATAGTTTCTGTTTGACGGGTTCATGAAAACTACTCTAATAGTAATATAATATATATGAATTATGCTAAAATCACATAGACACGTTGCAGTGGCAAAGCAATAAATGAAATAAAAAGTACATATACGTACACATTTTGTGAAACAGAAACTATCAGTTTAGTGTGCAATAGTCAAATGAAAACCAATGAACACAATGGAATTAGAGTGTACGAATGTGTATCAGACTAATGTCTATCACTCTAAACCCATAAAACAGAAACTATTAGTTAGTGTGCAATAGTCAAATGAAAACCAAAGAACACAATGGAATTAGGGTGCAGTGACGCCTTTTATTAGACTATTGTGTATTTCATAGGTATGTAAAACCATTCTATAATTAGGTATTTCAACATACATGTAGACATACCTCAATCTTTGTGCGTCAGTGGAGATTAATCCGAGGAAGGATAGGAGAAGACAAAGATTGAGGTATGTCTGTGACAAACTCCACTTATGCTCGAATCGACGAGTAATTCACAACATAGTTGTAGCCATCCGTTTTTAAACTTCTAAACAAGAAAAGTCCATTTAATATTGGAACTCTGACGTACCTCTTGTAAGAATCATCTGATAAGATGGGGCGAAGTACAGGAAACTAAATCAATTAATCAATAAACAATAAGGAGGTGCTTTAAAACAAATCTTAGCGTCACAATTAGAAAATTAACATACTTTGACTTCACGCTTGCACGAATCTCCTTACAATCAAACCTGTCAAACACATGCAGGTAGAATTCTGCAGCATTTGATGTTAAAACCCGCAAAAGAAACTCATGTGGAGAATTGTTCGTTTATTCGCTCTGAAAGTACATTAACTGTGAAGGTATGTTACCATGGTTACATGGACATTTTGTGTATGTCGTCAAGATCGTTAATAGTCGTTAATAGATCGTTAATTATTATTATAATTATTATTAACCTGCAGAGGCAATTTTGCCCTCGTTACGACTGATTCAAATAAGGATCGTCGGATAGATGGGAAAAATTACCTCTGGAAACCCTGGGTACTGCTTGATCGCTGATTAAAACGGATATTATTTACCTGTAGTTGAATTAAACAACACGACTGATTCCAGTGCAAAGAATGGTAGTCTGCCAAACACTGAATAAAACGCGCGATCTTCTGACAAACCTTGGAAATTCGTTGGAAATTTTCAATGCATTTCCAAGCAATTTCCAAGGGTTAAACATGCATGCAGCGTGCGTGTTTTCGTGTTTTCCCAGTGTCCTCGCGAAACTCCGCCGTTCAATGGAGTTCGTCGTTGTCCAGACCGCGAGAGGACGAGACTATGACGAGACGAAAAGGCACGAGATGAGTGAGGCGAGAAGGGGAGAGACGCGAAAATTAGGAGACGCAGAATTCAGGACATATTTGGACATATTTGGAATATGTGAAGGCCCGCGTCTCCTAATTTTCGCGTCTCTCCCCTTCTCGCCTCACTCATCAAGTGCCTTGATGAAAAAAAATATGTCCTGAATTCTGCTTATCTGAGAAAACCAAAAAATTCCATCAACTGACATATAGCTTTTCTGTCAACGTTTTCATTTTGTCGCTTGTTTGCCATTGGACGAAATTTAAATGAGAGCTGTCGTCGGCTGCTTAGAGTAAGATCAGAGCCGCATCGCATCATGTCACATGTACACGGTATCATGGACGATGTTCACGTAGTAAAGAAATTGCGCTCGGAACATTTTTTTAAATGGTTCTAGCATTTCATAAGTTTTCTTATTGATTGTATTTGTTGCTACTGGTTACCGTTCAACGTCAAAGAGAGAATTTGGAATATAAAAGCTCGGATATTAAGGGTGTCATGCTCCTCTTCCTCCTCCTCCTCTCCCTCCTCCTCGTCTCCCTCCTCCTCGTCTCCCTCCTCCTCCTCTCCCTCCTCCTCCTCTCCCTCCTCCTCCTCTCCCTCCTCCTCCTCTCCCTCCTCCTCCTCTCCCTCCTCCTCCTCTCCCTCCTCCTCCTCTCCCTCCTCATCCTCTCCCTCCTCATCCTCTCCCTCCTCATCCTCTCCCTCCTCATCCTCTCCCTCCCTCCTCATCCTCTCCCTCCTCATCCTCTCCCTCCTCATCCTCTCCCTCTTCATCCTCTCCCTCCTCATCCTCACCCTTAAACATCCTGGGTATCTGTGGATGTAGACGCAGATTGTCTCGTATTGTGGAAATAAATTCTACTAATGTGAACAAAGATGTTATAAATATTGTAGCGGAGAACAGTTGTTAACGAAATCGTACATAAGACATGAAAGTGATTCAAACTAAATTGATGGACCTATTTTACAATGTATTTAATAAATTATTATTATTATTATTATTAATTATTAATAATAATTATTGTTTTTCATTTGCAGCAACTCGTTGTTTTATTTGCAGCTGCATGTCCCCTATAGGCCACAGAACGATCCTCTACTAATATGCGATGATACTTTTGGACCAAATGTCACTCACCGAATCACTCGAGGACTAATTGTAAACGTTATAATAATAATAGTATTAATAATAATAGTAAAAATAAATAAATAAATAAAAACATTAATCATAAACAAAAGAAACGAGGTGAAAAATAAATAATTGATGCCGTCATCTTTCACCTTGTGAATGACGTCATGAAGACACCGAACGTCGGGTTTTTTCGTTAATCATATGACTATAAAAAAATCACGATTCTGATTGGCTGAGAGGCTCTCGGAGAGTGCAAATTTAATCGTTAATTTGTACTGTAGAGCAGTGCAAATCATTAATGTTACTATGGCAACCAACACTTCTCAAAATCCACAATGGCGGACAGTCTCCCCTCGACTAGTTTTCAACGTTCAAAAATTAAAAGAAAAGATAGAAAACAATGGACTTTTGCAGTACAAATGATTAGGTGAATATGTAAAGTTAATGTTTGTTGATATAAATGACCATTTATGAGCCCTAAGCATATTTTTACCTTCTGTTAAAGTCAAAGCTGCTCGATCACTCGTGATGAAATAGCCAGAATAACGGCAAGGAAACAATCATTAGTAAAGTACTCCAATTCACCTCTATTGTGACCTGACTATGTAGTCCGACTCAAGAATGGATTGGTATTTGAAGTTAGTTTGTTTAAAAGCTCCAACAATTGTCAATCTGTATTTTTGCATTGTAGTTCATTTTCTCGAGTCAATTAATCCTGGCAATTATCAAGGTAATGATTCATAGTCGAATAAACTTTTCCAGCCTCATTTTTCTTCTTTGAGTTTCGTTCTTTTCGTGACACTTTGCACTGTTCACTCCCAATCAGTATAGCAGCACTAACTTTGACTAACAATTCTCGTATATTTCCTCCTTCCTGAGACACCTTATCAATTCACGCAATTATGCATTCTGTAGATTTTCCGTTTCAATGCACTAGTAAATTTCAATCTTTGAAAGCAAAAAAAATGCTTTTCATCTTTAATGATTACTTATTGCGGTCTGTGAATACACAAACTACATTGTTGATTAGCAAATACAATGACCATCAAACGAGAGCAGAAACAAATTCGGAAATAATCGGATTAAACCGGTGATATAATCAAGTTAAAGTAGTAATAAACAAGCAAATAATTTAGACAAATATTAGACAAATGGAACCTAGATTTGCACCTTTAATCAAACAAGAGAATATGCCATCAGTTCAGGTTTGATCGTTGCCTTATTTGATTAGAATGAACGAGTAATTTCGGCTTTAAGGAAACGCCACAAGGAAAAAGCTAGGTCACACTTCCTGTTGCTTTAAAACTACATATTTCGATTAATCATAACAACACACAATTCAACCTTTCTCACACACAATACTGCGCTCTATAAACAGAAGTTTCGTTGAGCTTTAAATACGAAGAAGAAAACATGGTCTTGTGCGTTTATTTGTTCTTCAATGCCATAGAAGGTACTTTCTAATGACTTTATTATCATAATCATTATAGTGGTATTTTCATCTAAAAACTCCTAGTTGTAATTAATAAAACGAAAAAATGATTTGTTTTAAGACAAATTAACAATTTCAAAGCAGAGACATACAATCAATATCGATCGCTGTAGTTAATGCATTATTTAAAAAAAGAAATAACCCTTCCATTTCCTCTTCTATGGTTTCAAAGAGGCAGCGTTTTAAATTGTATCTGGTAAAATAAAGTAAGGTACAGTTCTTTTGTTGCTGGTGTACACGCAATCGATATAATAATATCTTCTGATCAAAATCTTCATGATAACATTCCGATAATAAAATTGATGAATGAACGTGTTATATACCCCTACATTGGTTGCTAATACAATCCTTATCGAATGTCTATTTTAGTAATGCGTGCAACTGTCGTATAGCCAGGGAAAATACCTCTTAACCACTCATCATGTAGTTACAAAGAGTGGTTCATTAGTCGAGTAAAAATCCAGAGAATTTCGACTCATTTTTCCCCAATCCATCTTAAACCGAAGCATGTATCTTAAATCACTAAGATTTCTTAATCGAACCTAATCGGATATTTTAACTTCATTGCGACAAGTGGATCAGCTTTGTATCATCATATCCACCAATGCTTGGAATCCATATTTACAGCTCTAATTAACCATATGCTCACTTATTGGTCGGATAGAACTAAGAACAAAAAGAGCAATCTCAAATGCCAAGATAAATGAGAAACGCGCCCAGATCAGTGCGATCACCATAATACCTACGCAGTGTATAAAAGACCAACTACTAAGAAACGTGCTTTCTCTTTATTTCAGTCAAATAATATTTAGTCTTGAAGGACAGACATGTCTTTAGATTCTCTTATTCCTATGGTCAATAAATGGCTAGAGGGAGTCAACATAGCAATGGAAAGTGAGCCGTTAGGCGACGAGGACACAATAGAGGTGAGTACTAGTTCAATGCTCAAAACGTCTTTAATAAACCGCATTGAATACAACATGTACCACCTGTACTTTAGAATCACCTCGATGGTATTTACATCTAATGCGAAACTGAAAATGTTCTCTGTATTGCTTAATATAGATAAAGTCAGCGATATTGGTTCCTTATATAATTCATAAATGTCACCAGAGTTGTATGGATTCAAATTAAAAATGCAAGTAACAAGCACCAAGCGTAATGACAGGATGTTTATCTCCACTAAATCCCTCTTAGGCAGCCAACTCTTGTCGCCGACTAGAGTATAAATAATTTGCTTGTTTGTTAATCCATTTGAAGTCCAGGCCGAAGTCGTTGCCATGGAATCCTATATTGAAGATCCGAACCAGAATGAATTACTGAGAAATAATAAAACTTTGCATATCGAGTTTACTGGGATGATGTTTGTGTATTGACGCCAATACTTAGTCAAAGTGGGAGGGATGGCAACGTCGTCATGGAAATGGACAGATGAAAAGAAGATACGGGAAATAAGAATATGAGATCCGTGTCTGAGTTTCCAATTCCTAGTTAGGTCAATTTCCTTTGATGTACCGCGGTGGTTTACTGTGTAATGACCTCCAGGCTACTGAATGATATAAGTGAGAAAACCCGAACATATAGTCGTCAATAGTTAACAGTTATATTCACCAGAGTCAAGGCAAACTGAGACATTGATAACAACTTTATTAAGTACAGAATTCTAAAAGTTAAAACTCATATATTATATAGTGGTGGATATTTACCGAGACGCAATCGACATCGAGGGGAAAATTGACCTATCTTAAAATTGACCGACATTACATCTTAAAATTACTTGAAATTCAAGTTAGCCTCAAAACAAGCTACTCCTGAACGTGAGGCTAAGATGAATTTTATGTGATAGTTAAAATATGAGCGGGAGACCTTTATAGGCATATAAAAGGGCGAGCCGTAGTCCGTAGGCGAGCCCTTTTGATGTCCATAATTTTAACTCACTTATCAAATCCAACGATGTATCACTCCATGTTTTGCTATAATTTTGAAGAAACAAATTTTTAAGATCGGTCAATAGGCCCTTTGCAGTTTACATTCACATGCCAATATATCGCTTGAATAACGAATGAACTGAGCCGAAGATCCCATGGGAACGGCTGCTGACTGGCAAACAAACTTTGAGACGTTGATTGAGACAGATCGACAATCAACTGGAGGTTGAAAACTAGCATTTCAAACAGATTTCTTTACTGTCACTACTGATATCACGTAAGATTCTTCAAATAAATAAAGTCAGATTTTTTTGCCAGTCAGTACAACCACGTGATCGTAATCCTTCAAATGGCCTATTGTTTCAGTACATATCGCTCAAGTGACACGTTTTGTTCGATATGATTCTAGAGATCCGCACATCAAAACAGCTGAGAAAATGTATTCTTTTGTTTTGTACCTTGATTTCAAAGCATCGTCGCGTGTGATGTAATTTTCTCACTTTTTCATTGGCTGATTACATTTGCAAACAAAACGTCTATCAATTTCGATTGGTCTAAATTTGAAAAGGAAACCATTTGAATGCAACTTGCAAAAGGAAATATTTCGTTCAACGAATATCGTGAATCAGCTATCAAACGAAATAAATCAGAGATTTTAGGCTCAAATACTGAATATTGGAAAAACTATTAATTGGTTGAAAAACTAAAGCCTGACTCCTACCTTAACTGATTTGGATTTTGAGAAGGAAGTGATGAATTTTATCTTTTTTTCGACACATTTTAAGTTTAAAAATCAATAAATCAGTTCTTCTTGCTAAATAGCTCAACTTTGTAGCCTGGATTTGTATTGTCGTCCGATACAACAGCCACGTTTATTGACAAAACCTTTACTTTTGTGACCAAAGTAACAGGGAGGCTGTCCAACAAGGTTTACTACCCGTAAAGCCTGGTTCACAATAGTGACATGAGCATAAGCACAAGCAATATACGCAGACTCAGGACACCCGCCATTTATGCAATAGGAGTGACAAAAGACAAGCACCGTTAATGAGCAATGCATTACTGAGTCTGTGTGTGTTGCTTGTGCTTATGTCGCTAGTGAGGACCAGGCTTAACAGATCGTGAAATATATTATTATGAACATAATGTACATATCAACAACAGAGGGGCATCTTGCACGAGCATGCGCATAACCGCTGGCCATAAAAGCATTACAAATGCCGATAATAATAATAACGCATGGGCACACAAAATTCCACTCTGTACATATCAACAAGTGTGTAGAATGAAACTTTGACACTGTGTAAAAAAGCACGAATCGTCAGCTTTTTTACACGGTATTAAAGTTTAATAGCCCACTTTCGATATATGCTCTACTTGTCATACACAAAGGTTTCAGTGCGAGGCTCCGGGGAATAATTAAATTTATTCTTTTATCTTTTGACGAATCAGTGAGCATTATTCCCCGGAGCCTCGCTCTGAATCTATTGTACGCAACTATACGCGCAACTATAGTGAAGCATTTATCGAAACCCAACACACTTGTTTGATTGGTGTTTTTTACACCGACGCAGTCTCTACTAGTTTAACCACCAGTCGCTATCAAAATGTGCATATCATTATATTCACCGCATATAAATCATTCTCGTACCCAGACCCTTCTCAGCTTTCTAACGAAAAATCGAAGGCTCTGGTAAGAGACAAACCGGAAGACCCAGATTCTAGGTCGTCAGATATGCGCATGTTCAATATTTTCTGATTTAACTGAAATGTAGATGGACTTTTGCTAGAGCATCGGCGAGATCTTCGCTGAAGTCCGCCATTTTGTCACCGGAAGTTAGAAAATATTGAGCATGCGCATATCTGACGACCTACAATCTCGGTCGATTTTTCGTTAGAAAGCTAAGAAGGATCTGGGTACGAGAATGCATATAAATATAATGAAGTTTTACATAGAGATGCATGTGAGCATTTCAGGCATAGACTGCATGTCTGTTAATATATGCGCTTTGCCACAGGGTACCCAATTCACGAGCTAGTAAACAGTAAACAACAGCCACTGCGAACTCGTGTCACGATGGAGGTGTTGATTCTTTCCGCTTAGCCGATCAACGGCTAAGGTACAACATAGGTCCTGAATGACCTGGGTATTTTAAAATACGATCCAAGAACTCGCTCAACACATGAGTTCCCAGTGGCTCAGTGGGTAAAGCACCTAACTCGCTAATATCGGGTTCAAATCCCGTCTGGGACTCGGGAGCTCTCCAAAGTTATGTACGCCTATAACGACACTTACGGAAATTCTTACGAACTATTCCAAAGTGACAGACTTACTTTATAAGTTCTTTTTTTTTCGGAGAAAGATGTTTTATAAATTGACTGCTATTAAGTCGTTCTCTTCTCTGCAGGATGAAATAAAATTTCAAGAAGATCATGCGGAAAGTGGGATAGAGTCTTCCTCATCCCAAAGAACAGCCAACTTTAAATATCAATGTGAAAGGAACAAGCCTTTATTCCGAGCAAACTATGATCAAACATATCTACATGTGAATGAGAATGAAGTCCATTCTCAGAAGCGATCATTTTCAACTGATGACATTTCGATAGATTTTACTGCCGATGCCGAGCCTGTTCTGCGTCTGTCTTCTCAAGACTTCTCACTCTTCTCTCATCTCAAAAGAGAATCGATCGATTCAACTAGCGTTCAACGTCCATTCTCACCGTCGCCTCCACTTCCATCCTCAGATCAGCTCACTGCAAGCGAGGAAGACATTGTTTTGCTGAGTCCGCAGATTGGAAATGTCTTTCCTCAAAGAAGATCGTCAGATAGTATGTTGCCGCGTGTTTCTAGATCGTTGATCAATGAGTCCGATGAAGGATCACGTGTAAACAGACCGTACAGTCGGTACTCTGCCAGACCGTCAACGCCATTGATTTCACTCAGGATGAAATCAAGTGGTGGGTTCAAGCTTCCGCCTATTAATGTTTCTGACAAAGAATTCAATTCACCAGTTATATCTCTATCCGATAGTCATAGTTCAAGGGAATCTAATGGCGAGGAACAACCATGCTTTTATCATAGTCGCGTGCCTTCGCCTCGTACAATTGAGGTATGTACACTTATGATGAATATATGTCTTTGTGAAATGATTATATTCCACTTCCAAAAAGCCCTTTCACGGTTTTTCGTAGCCATTTTGAATTGGGGCAAACTTGGCAAAATTTATAGAAATCTGGATCAATTTGACTTGCCGTAACTCCGCTCGATTTTGTTGGATTTTCAAAATTTAAACTTCGATAATCAGTAGACATGTATATAATAATAATAATAATATCTTGTCGGACTGAAAATAATACCAATGTAGGTGTTTTAACTACCTTTTTCCTTCGAGTCAATCTTCTTTTCACGAATGGATCTTAAAATTTCGAACCAATTTGCATATTCACGTGCCGATCGTTTTATTTTGAAAACAATATTTTTTTCTCGATTTGTGGCTTTCCAATACCAATACCATATTATAGGATAAATAACAAAGAAAACATATCTTCTAAAATGGTAAGTTTTTGAAAATCCAACGAAATCGAGCGGAGGTATACGGCAAGTCAAAGTGATCCAGATTTCTATTAATTTTGCAGTTTGCCCCAAATCAAAATGGCGCCAAAAAACCGTGAAAGGGCTTATTAATTATCAGTATTTTCCAAAACCTCTCCCCATGCACGTCCCCTATATATGCAAAGGAGCAACTGTGGCATAGTTGCTATGTGTACTGCCTGCTAAGCGAGAGGTCAGTAGTTCAATCCTCGGTGACCTCTCACATTTGTTTCGACTTCTTTCTAATCTGTGTAGCTCGATTGAGCTTTAAATACTCGTAAAACGGAGTACTGCATGATGGAGAGAGGGGAGTAAAGTGCGCACCGTCGGCCTCACATTTATTAGTACATAGTTACTATTACGAGTTACCGACGTTAATTAAGGTATCTTTACTTTACTTTTACCTTAAAAAGAAACTGATACGATGATGTTCTTATCAATAATCGTCTTTATTTACAGAACAAAAGTCCAGTTTTTGTAAAAAACACTCTACCTCTCCTGTCAAGGGGCCGCCGTCAATCTTTACCTAATGTTTTGTCTTCAATAAAGAGAAGTGGTTTACCAATTGTTAAAGAGGAACATACTTGTTCCAATGATATTGTAAAGCAAAAAATACCACTAGCGACAACTCTACCGTCAGCTCCTAAAGTGGGACGTCCGCGATCTCGTTCAAGAAGTTTGCCAGAAGAATCTCTTGGTAGTCTTAGTGACTGGCAAAAATTCAAGGTGGGTGTATCATAACAGACGGGACAAAACGATTGATTGATTGACAAGAAGAGACAAAATTTCCGATTAGAAGTAATTTTCTCTGAATTGATGATGAAATTTAAGCCTACATCACAGGCAAACCACAGTGATAAAGTGACATTTGCACTAAAAAATACCGAATAAAACGTGTTTTAATACATTTTAGCCCGAGTAAATGCACCATTGTGCCCCAGCCTCCCCCACTGAAATCGGAATCAGTCAACCGGAGGACGTATATTATTACCTTGTAATAATATACGTCCTCCGGTTGACCTATTCCGACTCAGTGAGGGAGGGTGGGGAACAATGGTGCATTTACTCGGGCTAAAATGTATTAAAACACGTTTTATTCGGTATTTTTTAGTGCAAATGTCACTTTATCACTGTGGTTTGCCTGTGCCTACATATAAATGGTCACGGCCTGAAATGGGTAGACACACAGTGCAACATCAGTTGCGTGTTTTCTTGGGTTGCAACCACGTGACTCAAAATTCCTCGAGATATAAATAACAATGAAACAGCCGCCATGTTGGATGATCTAACAAGAGAAGCTAATGAGGAATGCTTTGTTATTGTCATCCAACTATGACGTAACGTGCAATCCAATAATTGTCATCAGCCGTAGCGAACACTGTAGCGTATATGTCCACCTCTGCAATCGTTGCGAGCAAGTCTTCCATTGTACATTGGCAATTTGTCCTGTAATAATTGTAGAAGTAGACATATGTTGCAATCAGAGTGCCTGCAATGTGGCATCTTTAGCTGTGCAGGCCTTCTTAATTGTTTCGATTAATTTCCATTGACTACAGCAGCTTCGGCGTTGAGATTACTTCGCTCGTATCTCAAGTAATGTCGTGGTTGAAAATTTTCACTGGTTTCTGAAGGAATGGTCAACGCTCAGCGTGCGTCCATCGAGTTATGGATGCACGCGAGAGGCTGCTAAGCACGAGAACTAGAGAAGCGTAAGAGTCGCACGAGGCGTAGCCGAGTGCCACTCTAGCTTCTTGAGTGCTTAGCAGCCGACCAAGTGCATCCATAACTCGATGGACGCACAGCTGAAGCGTTGACCATTCCTTTTATAACATAGTTACTGCAAATTCAAATAAAACAATTTTATTTTCCAATTGATTTCAGAGCGCGCGCTATGGCAATGATTGAGTTATGGATGCACGCTCGCGCACGCTAATTAGCCAATCAGAGCGCGCGTTATATCAATGCTATGTTATAAAGTTTATTAGCACATTGATTTATTTTCATAGCACATTGATTTTTGCCATTTTTTAACATAGTCCACTTCGTTTCGTCAGTTGAATCCTAAAAACAATTTTGGGAGATGGCATCCTTTCTCTTTCTCTGATTTATGCGACTTCTTTGCCACAGTATCTATAAAAAAAAAAAGCATCGAAGGGATCAGTCCTTTATTCTATTATACTCGCCAGCTAAATTAGTGTCATTTGTTATTAGGAACGACAACTGGAACAAGGAGCAAATCCAAATATGCGACAAACTGATCCAAAATAGATGGAGCATCTGAAAACATTACGGATTGTTTCGTACGATGGAAATGGGGGAAACATTCTGACGCCAACGATGTAAAATGTACATGTAGTTTGAAGTAATTTCATGTAACATAAAAACATGATGCCAATGGTATATCCAATACTGAATACGTTTGGAGAAGGAGTTAAAGTAGTACTAATTAAAAATAGTTAAAATAGTACTAAATAATACTAATTAAACAATAGAAAACAATAGAAATATCACTATTTGTACAGGTTATCGCACGATTTCGATACGGTCTCGTGCAATTTTGATATTTTTGATATTTATCGTAAATTGTACGAGAACAATCGTGCGATTACTTTTTAATAATATACAGCTAATATATCTAGCTTTGCGATTAACTGAATTTGTCGTCCATCCACCAGACTATTCCGGCCTCAGCTTGCTAATAACCATATATATTCCCAAAGCAATTTTCTAATTTTTTTCTGTTTAGGGCTGTTTTTGAATTTCGCAGCCTTATTGAGGCACTTTGTAGACTTTTCAACAAACCGTCCGCCATTTTGTTTTCACACAAATATTTTCTTGAATTTTGATTGGCTAATTTTGACTTTCAATGGCCCATTTCGCGGTTAATGACGTATTTCTGGGTACCCTGTGGATTAACACGGAAGCGAGGCAATTCGGGCAACTTCGATTAATTCCGCCGGCTTTGTCACAAAATGGCTCCTGTTTAAACACGAAGACGCACTATAAAAGGAGAGGTACCTAAGGTAAGTTCGTTGGATCTGTCAATCAAATCAACCGAGACGTCACAGAGAAAGGATCTCAAGAACTGCAAGCTCTATAAATCAACTCAAATGAACAAGAAATTGTGGAAATAAATACTAAAACGCACATGGATAATTTTTGTTGTACAATTCACTATCACTTTTCACTTTGGGAAAATTTAAATTCTTATGGTAATTTGAACTGGAACCGTTATAGCCGTTTTGAAGTCGCACGGCTCTAGTATTCTGCTTATATCGTTTCTTTCGCAGCCGTTATCTTAAAATTTACCCGCCAAGACATGGACATGCCACTTGCGAATTAAATATACTCACAGCATAGGTTTCGAAACCTTACCGCTCTTTACCATAAAAGTACAGAGATGTACAAATGCTCGACACTTTTACCTCGTACTGAACAAGACGCCTTCGCAGCGAACGACGTCGTTCGTCTTGTTATGGTGACGACGAAGACTTGTGTAATGAAAACAATACTCTTGTCGCTTTATGTAGAAATGACCGAACATAGTTTTATGCTTGGAAATGCTTATTACAGGCAAAGAGGATTTCGCTTCATGAATTTGTAGGCCTGGATAGAGATAAAAGTACGGATGTTGATTGTTGTGATACATGGCGCGCGAAATTCAAAACATTCTTCGGTACGCGTGGCGCGACTGAAAATCGTATAGATAACTACCGAATACGAAACATATTGACACGTCCGTCTATTATAACTGTTTTAGACCTAAATTAACAATTTCTTCATCGACTTTGCTGTTGAAATATGACTTTATTAAGAAAATTATTTTACCCCGTTGTTCAGCCATGTTCAACCATTGTCCGCCATATTCAAACTCATTATTATTCAAAAATTGTGGGCGGAGCGATGCCCTTTTATAGTGCGTCTTCGTGTTTAAAGTCGTACATGACGGTATTAAATTGGAAAAGAGAAAGATTAGAGGAACTGGGACATTTTAAAAGGACATTGAAGAAGTAGATAGTCGACGTTTTGTGACAAAGGAGTTGTTTTTCAACTACGAACATACCGGTTTTACGTGAATTTCTTCTACTACACGGTGTCCAAACTAGTGACTCGGGCAAAAATCGTACGAAGAAAAAGCTGGTTGATCTTGCTTTCAACACTTACTTTTCACCTGGAGGGAATCGACAAGGACACCGAGTCGTCATCTGAGTTGTAAAAGAAAAGCATAAGATGGAAAGTGGGTGTTTAACCTCTCTTTTCTTTCTTGTTCTTGGGAAAGAATCTGTTGACTCGGGTACTCAGGCATATTAAGGCCTGGGTCAATGCTGACCACGCTCTTTCAAGGTGAACAGTAGTCTAACTTTGGTTGGTTGTACCCAATAGCATCGAGTTCACTACATCTAATATAAACTTTCCTATTCTACATTTTGGCTTATACTGTTGCCATGGTGACACGTCCTGTGACATTTGACCTCAATTGCAAGAAAATATGATATAATGCTTCGGGAGAGCAGTAAAGAGTACAAATGTAAGAGAGTAAAAGGGTGGAAGTAAAGCATGTTGTCATGTAGTTTTTCAGTCCAACTAGATATCTTGGAAAAGTAAGTTAATTTCTTAGAAAATTACCTTAATTAGCCTTTCCCTTAAAAGTTCCGCCCATTCCAGTTGGATCGATAATGTATACACTAACCCTGATACAATTACGCAAAGATACCCGCAATGTTTAAAGAGTCTACCTATCTCCCAGAGGCTTTATCAAATTTTCTTACAATAAGGGTTCAAAGGTCAGATTACATGTTTCCATGGAAACTGTTATCAGAAAGTGTTAGCCTTGCGACCTCATCACATCTGCCAAAATATCAAAACAATAGTTTACAAAGATGAGAATATAGACCACCCCCTATTGATTTGTGGCGGCCATTTTGGAAGAGAAAAATACCCAGGCCTTAACATACCTGAGTACTTTCGCTTTCTTTATAGCTTGAAATTTTACACTTTTTCACACAAGCCACCTTTATTCTTTCGCTGTTAGGGCAACCAAAGACGGCACGTGAATGCCCGAGTCATGTCAAAGGAGTAACAACAAAATCTACGGTATTTTTCTATCTTTTTACGATCGTTGAGTACAGAAAAAAATCATACCGCGAACATTTTGTAAACAAAGTCGCTTGAATTTGCCCGAAATTGCCTCGCTTCCGTGTTAATCCACAGGGTAACCAGAAATATGTCATTAACCGCGAAATGGGCCATTGCAAAGTATGTACAACTTCACGAATTTTTTTCGTTTTTCGTGTACAATTTCAAACTTTCAGTACATTTTGGAGAAAAAAATGGATCGCTGTCAGCCAATCAGAATCGAGAAATTATTTCATGTATATTATTAGGCACTAAATAGTTCTGTACTGTATATGTTGCACGTTTTAAGTGTTTGTACTCTACCGGAAATGTAATTTGTAAATATTAAAAAGCTCGCTAAAATTCTACCAGATGCGCATGAGCAGCACGTTATACGTGTGCAAAATAATAATAATAATGCTCTTTCTGTGTCATTTATGGCATTAAATGGTAGAAACGTTATAGAAAACGCTTAGAACTTTGGCACCATGTACCGGATGCCTTATGTGAACTATGGAAGCAAGAGAACACACCATTTGTTCACTTTATAGCCGCCGCTTTACCTCGTTATTTGGTTACATTACTTATTTAAGGGTTAGAGACTGATGTGAGTGCTTTACCGGCAAATAGACGCACGCGCTGGCTGTAGAATGAACGATAATTCAAATACTGTACGAGGCGATAGCCGAGTGCAGTATGAAGAATTTCGAGTTCATTCTACAGCGAGCAAGTGCGTCTATTTGCCGGTAAAGCACGAACTAGAAGTCTCTAACCCATTTATTGTCCTACTGAATACACTGCAGTTGTGAAATGTTCAAAATGTAATTTTAAT
This sequence comes from Actinostola sp. cb2023, assembly GCA_033675265.1. Classification (NCBI taxonomy): domain Eukaryota; kingdom Metazoa; phylum Cnidaria; class Anthozoa; order Actiniaria; family Actinostolidae; genus Actinostola; species Actinostola sp. cb2023. The sequence continues at coordinate 197,016 of JAUJYZ010000699.1, read as the reverse complement.
CACGGTAAATAAAGAAAAAATATATTTAGCTAGATCTTCCAACGCTTCTGCTGAATATCTCCTCTACAACCACTCCAATCGCAACCATTTTACAAAGAAAACACGAATAAAGCATTAATTGTTTTGTTTTTAAGTCATAGCAAGGCAAGTTTAACAAGGCAAGTTTCATTCATCATTTTTAGCTCGAGTTTCTTCACTCAACGAACAGACTGATAGCCGACGTCGACGGCAAAAAGTGCTTGTTTTGAATAACAACTAGACGCTCTACTAGCGTGAAGTCGGGCTTCTCACTGATATGTAGCCTATTTGAACTAAATATAGATATCTTAGTGCGATTAAAACAGTATTTGGTCGCTCGTTCAGTCGTTGCGTGACTCCCAGTACTGCGATTTCACAAACTCAGCGAATCATGAATGACAATGACGTAGTTTATTTGGTACCATAAATATAATTATACAAATACCGTATTCATAAACTAGACATCGCAGTGATTAAACAATGTTTGGACGAAGTGTAAATATGGGTTTACCTCGGCTCGATTCGTTCTCAGTTCTAAAGATCTCTAAACCCTTTGCAGTACTAGAACTGGATAGATAATTCTCATACTCATTAATTATGCATGAGGTGCATCAAATCCGGTCACATGATGGTCACATGATTGACCCCGCTCAAGAGTGGATTTCGAAGTCCAAGGACTTTGAAATGATGGATTTCAAAGTACTCTTTCCTGAGTTGTTATCCCTCATATAACAATCATCGGGACCTTGGACAGAGTAGAGGCAATACCACTCTGTCCGAATTAGATTCAATCTGAAAGCAGGCTCTACTTCATGATACTCAAGAGTCCAACACATGTGGAATACGATGTGCTCGACTCTGCGCACGAGCAGAAAATATGCAGACTGGAATTCTTGCTTTGCCGGGCTAAAATCTTGCAACTCTTTCTTTATTGCCATTAGGCCATTGCATGTAATAATTAATGAGTATGAGAAGTCGTTCCAAAGCCTCGAATTCGGACTAGACGGGGTTTCCAGTCCTCGGCTTCGCTTCGAACTGGAAACCCCGTCTAATCCTTATTCTCGGTTTTGAAACATTACATCCATATCTCTATGAATTATTGTGGTTATTTTGAAAACAAGACGACATAACCTTCCTCCAACAAGGTTTGTGAAGAGTGCGAGTCTCGTGTTGATGAAATCATGTGGTGAGAGCCTTCGGTGATTCTCTTAGCAGCCGGCACAGGGCGCATGCGCTGTAGAACCCAGATGGCGATTTGAGGTCAACAACGAACGGTCTTCATTTTCGACATGACAGGAAGCCCGACTAATTAGGTTCATCACTGAAACTCCACAACGACTTTGACGAACAGTCGATAGGCTGAGCTCCTGCTATTATTTGGTCTATTTCTTCTTTAGCTAGTTGGTTAAACCTGTCTTTGTCAGGATCAACAAGCGCCATGACACCGCTGCACCTTGCGTAAAACTGTGACAGACGCAGGTGATCGAGTTTAGCCAATCAGAAGCCACAATTTAGTACATTGTATGAAGTTTGAATAACTAGACTCTCCACATAGCGCGCACTCGATGGGCTGAAACAAGTTACCGTAAAATGTTGCCTTGTAAACTGACATAGAAGAACCGTGAGTTATACATTATGGTTCTGAGTCTTATATGTAGTCTTGTAAACAGACAGTGGTAAATTACAAGTATACAATGACAAATATAGCAATTCTTTCTTTGTTTACAAACCCGTTCTTTTTTCGATTTACGTAAGACCTAGCTGATAATTCTCACCATGACTTCCATATTCGTTATGACTGGTGTGTTTTTACCGGAATACTCGATCATCAGGAAGAAGGTTTTCAGCTTTCTGATAGACGTTTCAGCGTTCGTACTGGTAATCTACTGGGGTCACGACCCCGTTCACAATCACGTCTAGCACTTACATACAACAAGACTACCGAGTTACAGAGCTGTATAATAAATAAACTTGGTATACGAATGAGATCTGTATATTCTGTTACGTGGATTTACCGCGAACGTGTGCGTTTGTATGTGGAGTGAGCGTATTACACTTGGCAGCATTCATGGCTTTACAACGGCAAGCTTACACAATATTTCCTCGACAAGACTCAAAGCATGTGCTCGACCGAAGACCAATCGAGCGTGGAAGGACATGCGTATACGTAAGCATATTTACATTCGCTCTCATTCGCACTACATTCAGCTTGTTCGTCGCGTCGTCGGAGTCATTGAGCCGTCCAGCGGTGTTGCGAACAAACGACAGCTTTGTAGCCTTTCCTTACGACGACGACGACGACGAAGAAAAGAGCCCATTTTATAACTCGATCGGGCTACGCCCATCGAGTAATAAACTTGTATAACGGCACGCACGTGCGTCATCAAATAACACATAATCACGTGATCATGTTTAGCCAATCAGATGCCAGAATTTAGTACAGTGTATGAAGTTTGAATAATAATATCGATAATGGTAATATATCTGAGTGGAGTGCAATTAGGAAATCGTATGGGGTTCAAGTGAAATTTGACTAAAAAGATCACAGGCCCATCACGAAGTTATATTAAATATAACCATACAAAAGCTTAAATTTGGGGGTTAAAATTGAACACGAAGGAATGATCTTCAATGCACTTTTCATGTCCAGAAAAAGTGGTACTTTCTTCTCTAAGCAGCGATAAGTATAGAAATGGAATTTATTCTATTTATTCTTCATTAGTTTCCCGATTTTAATAAAGTTGCATTCAACCTTATGTACTGTTTATCGCGGACTCGTTAGTTCGTGATATGAAATTAAAAACTCGTGAATATATATCATGATCGTAATATGTACTAATCTCTATATATGCCGATATTTGTGACGTCACTTTTCTATTGTTCTAAGAAAAAATGCCGGAAATAAACGAAAATGTTTAATAAATTCTAAGACTGGTTCCAAGGCCTCTCGAATGGGACATCCGGGCATGTTAAGGTCAAATATTACATTATTGGCATCGAGGGCGTGTTGTTGCGGTGTGTTCGCCGAGAATTGATTTTTTTTACATAAATCGTGAAACGTTAGGCTGATGGTCCCCTTTCTAGTTCTCAAGTAAGTGGTGAGTACTACATTTGTCATTCTTTTGTATACTTGTGGATTTTTGTCGGCCCCTGGAGAACATTTTACCCCGATTCTTTAATTGAAGGCCGGGAAAATATGGAAAATGGTTCTTTTTGTAACATTCAAAACGCACTAAAGGAATATAGCAAGCTTTGTGAAACCCAGGATAACGTCTTTTCACCGATATTATTTCATGGCATGAATTGCCCATTACAAAAAAGAGCAGGGGACTGGGAACGAGTTTATTAGAATTAATGTAATTACGAAATTAAGTTTATGACATGAAACAACATGTTGAAATTATCATATGTGCAAAGTTTGATGTGATTTGAGTGAATTCTGTCGGAATTAGAAACTTTTGAAATTTTACAGTGAATGTATGGTTTGGGTAGACAACGTAAAAAAAAATACAGAGTTTGTATGGGAAAATGTACATCTTTGATGCCCTCTAGCATCGTCAATATTAAGCCAAAGTTCACCAAACTTTCCAGATTAGCTAAGTTTGATCTGCTCTGTCAGAAAATGATGCCCATTTTGGCTAGTTTCTTATTGAATTAGTTTTACGGACTTGGTCCCAGTCCCCTGCTCTTTTTTGTAATGGCCAATTATGGATTAGGTCCTGGAATTTCCCACCCAACATTTACAGTATCCTATACACCTATTTCAAATAACGTTGTCGCGTTCAAAGCAACAAGCGTCAAGCCAAGACCGAAGTGAATGCTGGTTTTGTGTTGGCAATTATTTCAGTCACAATTGTTTCTATAAGGACTAATTACTAAATGTGAACATTTCCACGTGCTTGTTTGCATATCACACTTCGTTCCATAGAAAATAGGTATGTTTTAAATAATTTGCCAACACAAGACCAGCATGCACTTCGGTCTTGGCTTGACGCTTGTTGCTTTGAACGCGACAACGTTATTTGAAATAGGTATATATCTAGACACCTCTATTAAGCGGACGCGAACACCAAAGGGTTTGAAATATAAAATGTGTTTTGTTATTGTATACTGCACGGACATTATTTGTATAATATTTACTATGAAAACAATCAGTCTCGTGTAATGTCCCCGATTAGTGCAGCACTTGTGCTCTGCTAGAAGACTAGACACTCAAATAAAGTGTGATTCCAATAAACCTGAACATTGCTAACTACACCAATACACACTATTAGACACTCACTCTTGTTTTTTCTTTTGTTCCTTTGCATCTAATAAACACTGACAGCTAATTAGTAGTGCCCAGGTTTATTGGAGTTACTAATATTATTAAGAACAGTGTCTAAATTATATAGCCAGCAACTCGATGACGATTAATAAATGTTTCACATTATATCTATACACAGCCAAACATACATTAACATGCATTCACTTCACCTTTTATATCATTCGCACATTTGTTGCATGCATGAATACATTTTACGAGCAAGGACACAGGGAGCCCATTGTCGCACAGGATGAAGGAATGGTCAACGCTCAGCATGCGTCCATCGAGTTATGGATGCACGCGGGAGGCTGCTAAACACGAGAGAAGAGTCGCACGAAGCGTAGCTGAAGCGTTGACCATTTTAGCATAGTCACGGCAATTTCAAATAAAGGAAATTTATTTTCCAATTGATTTCAGAACACGCGCTATGCCGATGACGTGAGCGTGCGTCCATTGAGTTATGGATGCACGTTTCCACACAATGATTAGCCAATCAGAGCGCGTGTTATATCAATGCTATGTTATAAAATGCAATGGGTATAGTACATGAACACAGGGAATGCAATGGATATCGTACATGAATACAGGGAATGCAATGGATATCGTACATGAATACAGGGAATGCAATGGATATCGTACATGACTACAGGGAATGCAATGGATATCGTACATGAATACAGGGAATGCAATGGATATCGTACATGAACACAGGGAATGCAATGGGTATCGTACATGAATACAGGGAATGCAATGGATATCGTCCATGAACACAGGGAATGCAATGGGTATCGTACATGAATACAGGGAATGCAATGGATATCGTACATGAACACAGGGAAATGCAATGGGTATCGTACATGAACACAGGGAATGCAATGGATATCGTACATGAATACAGGGAATGCAATGGATATATCGTACATGAATACAGGGAATGCAATGGATATATCGTACATGAATACAGGGAATGCAATGGATATCGTACATGAATACAGGGAATGCAATGGATATCGTACATGAACACAGGGAATGCAATGGATATCGTACATGAACACAGGGAATGCAATGGATATCGTACATGAACACAGGGAATGCAATGGGTATCGTACATGAACACAGGGAATGCAATGGATATCGTACATGAATACAGGGAATGCAATGGATATATCGTACATGAATACAGGGAATGCAATGGATATATCGTACATGAATACAGGGAATGCAATGGATATCGTACATGAATACAGGCAATGCAATGGATATCGTACATGAACACAGGGGAATGCAATGGTACATATCGTACATGAACACAGGGAATGCAATGGATATCGTACATGAACACAGGGAATGCAATGGGTATCGTACATGAACACAGGGAATGCAATGGGTATCGTACATGAACACAGGGAATGCAATGGATATCGTACATGAACACAGGGAATGCAATGGATATCGTACATGAATACAGGGAATGCAATGGATATATCGTACATGAATACAGGGAATGCAATGGATATCGTACATGAATACAGGGAATGCAATGGATATCGTACATGAACACAGGGAATGCAATGGATATCGTACATGAACACAGGGAATGCAATGGATATCGTACATGAACACAGGGAATGCAATGGGTATCGTACATGAACACAGGGAATGCAATGGGTATCGTACATGAACACAGGGAATGCAATGGATATCGTACATGAACACAGGGAATGCAATGGATATCGTACATGAATACAGGGAATGCAATGGGTATCGTACATGAACACAGGCAATGCAATGGGTATCGTACATGAACACAGGGAATGCAATGGATATCGTACATGAATACAGGGAATGCAATGGATATCGTCCATGAACACAGGGAATGCAATGGGTATCGTACATGAACACAGGGAATGCAATGGATATCGTACATGAATACAGGGAATGCAATGGATATCGTACATGAATACAGGGAATGCAATGGATATCGTACATGAATACAGGGAATGCAATGGATATCGTACATGAACACAGGGAATGCAATGGGTATCGTACATGAACACAGGGAATGCAATGGATATCGTACATGAATACAGGGAATGCAATGGATATCGTCCATGAACACAGGGAATGCAATGGGTATCGTACATGAACACAGGGAATGCAATGGATATCGTACATGAATACAGGGAATGCAATGGATATCGTACATGAATACAGGGAATGCAATGGATATCGTACATGAATACAGGGAATGCAATGGATATCGTTCATGAACACAGGGAATGCAATGGGTATCGTACATGAACACAGGGAATGCAATGGATATCGTCCATGAACACAGGGAATGCAATGGATATCGTACATGAATACAGGGCATGCAATGGATATCGTACATGAACACAGGGAATGCAATGGGTATCGTACATGAACACAGGGAATGCAATGGCTATCGTACATCGTACATGAACACAGGGAATGCAATGGATATCGTACATGAACACAGGGAATGCAATGGGTATCGTACATGAACACAGGGAATGCAATGGAGATCGTACATCAACACAGGGAATGCAATGGATATCGTACATGAACACAGGGAATGCAATGGATATCGTACATGAATACAGGGAATGCAATGGATATCGTACATGAATACAGGGAATGCAATGGATATCGTACATGAACACAGCGAATGCAATGGATATCGTACATGAACACAGGGAATGCAATGGGTATCGTACATGAACACAGGGAATGCAATGGGTATCGTACATGAACACAGGGAATGCAATGGATATCGTACATGAACACAGGGAATGCAATGGATATCGTACATGATGAACACAGGGAATGCAATGGGTATCGTACATGAACACAGGCAATGCAATGGGTATCGTACATGAACACAGGGAATGCAATGGATATCGTACATGAATACAGGGAATGCAATGGATATCGTCCATGAACACAGGGAATGCAATGGGTATCGTACATGAACACAGGGAATGCAATGGATATCGTACATGAACACAGGGAATGCAATGGATATCGTACATGAATACAGGGAATGCAATGGATATCGTACATGAATACAGGGAATGCAATGGATATCGTACATGAACACAGGGAATGCAATGGGTATCGTACATGAACACAGGGAATGCAATGGCTATCGTACATGAACACAGGGAATGCAATGGATATCGTACATGAACACAGGGAATGCAATGGGTATCGTACATGAACACAGGGAATGCAATGGAGATCGTACATGAACACAGGGAATGCAATGGATATCGTACATGAACACAGGGAATGCAATGGATATCGTACATGAATACAGGGAATGCAATGGATATCGTACATGAATACAGGGAATGCAATGGATATCGTACATGAACACAGCGAATGCAATGGATATCGTACATGAACACAGGGAATGCAATGGGTATCGTACATGAACACAGGGAATGCAATGGGTATCGTACATGAACACAGGGAATGCAATGGATATCGTACATGAACACAGGGAATGCAATGGATATCGTACATGAACACAGGGAATGCAATGGGTATCGTACATGAACACAGGCAATGCAATGGGTATCGTACATGAACACAGGGAATGCAATGGATATCGTACATGAATACAGGGAATGCAATGGATATCGTCCATGAACACAGGGAATGCAATGGGTATCGTACATGAACACAGGGAATGCAATGGATATCGTACATGAATACAGGGAATGCAATGGATATCGTACATGAATACAGGGAATGCAATGGATATCGTACATGAATACAGGGAATGCAATGGATATCGTACATGAACACAGGCAATGCAATGGGTATCGTACATGAACACAGGGAATGCAATGGATATCGTACATGAATACAGGGAATGCAATGGATATCGTCCATGAACACAGGGAATGCAATGGGTATCGTACATGAACACAGGGAATGCAATGGATATCGTACATGAATACAGGGAATGCAATGGATATCGTACATGAATACAGGGAATGCAATGGATATCGTACATGAATACAGGGAATGCAATGGATATCGTTCATGAACACAGGGAATGCAATGGGTATCGTACATGAACACAGGGAATGCAATGGATATCGTACATGAATACAGGGAATGCAATGGATATCGTACATGAATACAGGGAATGCAATGGATATCGTATCGTACACAGGGATGCAATGGACAGGGAATGCAATGGATATCGTTCATGAACACAGGGAATGCAATGGATATCGTACATGAACACAGGGAATGCCATGGATATCGTACATGAATACAGGGAATGCAATGGATATCGTACATGAATACAGGGAATGCAATGGAGATCGTTCATGAACACAGGGAATGCAATGGATATCGTACATGAATACAGGGAATGCAATGGATATCGTACATGAATACAGGGAATGCAATGGATATCGTACATGAATACAGGGAATGCAATGGATATCGTACATGAATACAGGGAATGCAATGGATATCGTTCATGAACACAGGGAATGCAATGGATATCGTTCATGAACACAGGGAATGCAATGGATATCGTTCATGAACACAGGGAATGCAATGGATATATCGTACATGAACAGAGGGAATGCAATGGGTATCGTCGATGAACACAGGGAATGCAATGGGTATCGTACATGAACACAGGGAATGCAATGGATATATCGTACATGAACACAGGGAATGCAACGGATATCGTACATGAACACAGGGAATGCAATGGATATCGTACATGAACACAGGGAATGCAATGGATATCGTACATGAACACAGGGAATGCAATGGATATATCGTACATGAATACAGGGAATGCAATGGGTATCGTACATGAATACAGCGAATGCAATGGATATATCGTACATGAACACAGAGAATGCAATGGGTATCGTACATGAACACAGGCAATGCAATGGGTATCGGACATGAACACAGGGAATGCAATGGATATCGTTCATGAACACAGGGAATGCAATGGATATATCGTACATGAATACAGGGAATGCAATGGGTATCGGGCATGAACACAGGGAATGCAATGGATATCGTTCATGAACACAGGCAATGCAATGGGTATCGGACATGAACACAGGGAATGCAATGGATATCGTTCATGAACACAGGGAATGCATTGGATATATCGTACATGAATACAGGGAATGCAATGGGTATCGGGCATGAACACAGGGAATGCAATGGGTATCGGACATGAACACAGGGAATGCAATGGGTATCGGACATGGACATAGGAATGCAATGGGTATCGTACATGAACACAGAGAATGCAGTGGGTATCGGACATGAACACAGGAATGCAATGGATATCGTACATGAATACAGGGAATGCAATGGATATCGTACATGAATACAGGGAATGCAATGGATATCGTTCATGAACACAGGGAATGCAATGGATATCGTTCATGAACACAGGGAATGCAATGGATATCGTTCATGAACACAGGGAATGCAATGGATATCGTACATGAATACAGGGAATGCAATGGATATCGTACATGAATACAGGGAATGCAATGGATATCGTTCATGAACACAGGGAATGCAATGGATATCGTTCATGAACACAGGGAATGCAATGGATATCGTTCATGAACACAGGGAATGCAATGGATATATCGTACATGAACAGAGGGAATGCAATGGGTATCGTCGATGAACACAGGGAATGCAATGGGTATCGTACATGAACACAGGGAATGCAACGGATATCGTACATGAACACAGAGAATGCAATGGGTATCGTACATGAACACAGGCAATGCAATGGGTATCGGACATGAAACACAGGAATGCAATGGATATCGTTCATGAACACAGGGAATGCAATGGATATATCGTACATGAATACAGGGAATGCAATGGGTATCGGGCATGAACACAGGGAATGCAATGGATATCGTTCATGAACACAGGCAATGCAATGGGTATCGGACATGAACACAGGGAATGCAATGGATATCGTTCATGAACACAGGGAATGCATTGGATATATCGTACATGAATACAGGGAATGCAATGGGTATCGGGCATGAACACAAGGAATGCAATGGGTATCGGACATGAACACAGGGAATGCAATGGGTATCGGACATGGACATAGGAATGCAATGGGTATCGTACATGAACACAGAGAATGCAGTGGGTATCGGACATGAACACAGGAATGCAATGGATATCGTACATGAATACAGGGAATGCAATGGATATCGTACATGAATACAGGGAATGCAATGGATATCGTTCATGAACACAGGGAATGCAATGGATATCGTTCATGAACACAGGGAATGCAATGGATATCGTTCATGAACACAGGGAATGCAATGGATATCGTACATGAATACAGGGAATGCAATGGATATCGTACATGAATACAGGGAATGCAATGGATATCGTTCATGAACACAGGGAATGCAATGGATATCGTTCATGAACACAGGGAATGCAATGGATATGGTTCATGAACACAGGGAATGCAATGGATATATCGTACATGAACAGAGGGAATGCAATGGGTATCGTCGATGAACACAGGGAATGCAATGGGTATCGTACATGAACACAGGGAATGCAACGGATATCGTACATGAACACAGAGAATGCAATGGGTATCGTACATGAACACAGGCAATGCAATGGGTATCGGACATGAACACAGGGAATGCAATGGATATCGTTCATGAACACAGGGAATGCAATGGATATATCGTACATGAATACAGGGAATGCAATGGGTATCGGGCATGAACACAGGGAATGCAATGGATATCGTTCATGAACACAGGCAATGCAATGGGTATCGGACATGAACACAGGGAATGCAATGGATATCGTTCATGAACACAGGGAATGCATTGGATATATCGTACATGAATACAGGGAATGCAATGGGTATCGGGCATGAACACAGGGAATGCAATGGGTATCGGACATGAACACAGGGAATGCAATGGGTATCGGACATGGACATAGGAATGCAATGGGTATCGTACATGAACACAGAGAATGCAGTGGGTATCGGACATGAACACAGGAATGCAATGGATATCGTACATGAATACAGGGAATGCAATGGATATCGTACATGAATACAGGGAATGCAATGGATATCGTTCATGAACACAGGGAATGCAATGGATATCGTTCATGAACACAGGGAATGCAATGGATATCGTTCATGAACACAGGGAATGCAATGGATATCGTACATGAATACAGGGAATGCAATGGATATCGTACATGAATACAGGGAATGCAATGGATATCGTTCATGAACACAGGGAATGCAATGGATATCGTTCATGAACACAGGGAATGCAATGGATATGGTTCATGAACACAGGGAATGCAATGGATATATCGTACATGAACAGAGGGAATGCAATGGGTATCGTCGATGAACACAGGGAATGCAATGGGTATCGTACATGAACACAGGGAATGCAACGGATATCGTACATGAACACAGAGAATGCAATGGGTATCGTACATGAACACAGGCAATGCAATGGGTATCGGACATGAACACAGGGAATGCAATGGATATCGTTCATGAACACAGGGAATGCAATGGATATATCGTGCATGAATACAGGGAATGCAATGGGTATCGGGCATGAACACAGGGAATGCAATGGATATCGTTCATGAACACAGGCAATGCAATGGGTATCGGACATGAACACAGGGAATGCAATGGATATCGTTCATGAACACAGGGAATGCATTGGATATATCGTACATGAATACAGGGAATGCAATGGGTATCGGGCATGAACACAGGGAATGCAATGGGTATCGGACATGAACACAGGGAATGCAATGGGTATCGGACATGGACATAGGAATGCAATGGGTATCGTACATGAACACAGGGAATGCAATGGATATCGTACACGAACACAGGGAATGCAACGGATATCGTACATGAACACAGGGAATGCAATGGGTATCGTACATGAACACAGGGAATGCAACGGATATCGTACATGAACACAGGGAATGCAATTGGTATCGTACATGAACACAGGGAATGCAACGGATATCGTACATGAACACAGGGAATGCAATGGGTATCGTACATGAACACATGGAATGCAGTGGGTATCGTACATGAACATAGGGAATGCAATGGGTATCGTACATGAACACATGGAATGCAATGGATATCGTCCATGAACACAGGGAATGCAATGGATATCGTACATGAACACAGGGAATGCAACGGATATCGTACATGAACACAGGGAATGCAATGGGTATCGTACATGAACACAGGGAATGCAACGGATATCGTACATGAACACAGGGAATGCAATGGGTATCGTACATGAACACATGGAATGCAGTGGGTATCGTACACGAACACAGGGAATGCAATGGATATCGTCCATGAACACAGGGAATGCAATGGATATCGTACATGAACACAGGGAATGCAATGGGTATCGTACATGCACAAAACAGGGAATGCAATGGGTATCGTACATGAACACAGGGAATGCAATGGATATCGTACACGAACACAGGGAATGCAATGGATATCGTTAGTGCCCATCAAAGTCCTATTTCAAAAACACTGTGTGGATAAGTACGACTGGGACACGTCCCTACCAGACGAGAAAAGAAAGACGATCCACAAGTGGTTTGCAGACATACAGTAAAAACCGGCATATAAGAAACTGCAGATTAAGAACCTCCAGGCTGAAATTTAGCCAATTAAGAGGGAATGTCCACTCATACCGAGCAAAATCAGAAATATATGGCAGATGACGAAAACTTAAAACTCTTCATATTTTGTCCAAAAATACCCTATTATAGTCTTAGAAACGTGGTGGGATTTGTTTGTGAAAATATCTATTTAAACGCCAAAAAATATAAAAATCCGCGACGACCCCGCGTACCTTCAAAACACACGAAAAAATCGCGAGTCATACCTCCTCGTAAACTTCGCTATTTCTGCTTCGCATCAGACTAAAGTCCTATTTTAACCTTGCAAAGTCGTAGTCGAAGTGTTTATGAGTATTTTGAATCCAATTATAAACCTGTGGCTTAATTGTAAAGGTCACGGCGAGGCGTTGAAAATTACTAAATTTCGCCTCCTCAAAATACTTGTTTTGGAGCAGCTTTTCAAAATAAAGTTTCCCCTCCCGGTATAATTATATTTTACTTGAAATTTAGATTTTTTGAAAGTAGAAATGCTACTGTAAAAGGGGTATGAAAATCATCTTGGGGCTTTTTATGAGCGTTGAAAAATAAATATCTTAAAATGACACTAATCCCAACATTTAGCTGTCAACAACTACTCACAGTCGGCACATTCTTTGTACCAAATGACCGAAAGCTTGGCGATTTATTCTTTTTTCTTTGGTATTCAGTTCTAAACAACAGTTGTAGCTAGCGTCGTATTTAGCTGACCTGAAATACCAGGGTCCATAAATGTCATAAATGTATCAGTGAGTCTAACCTTATTGTTGACGTGCGTGTCAACAAGATCAGTAGATTACCTAAGTACTCAACTAAAACGACTCATGAATATAATTATTTTGCATTTGAGCTTTATAAACGTTGGTTGTGATCCCCTTCTGAAGAAATGTGTAACAATGATAATGTAGAAAGACATCGACATTTTGTGTATATCAGTCTTGGGTTGAGAAAGCTAATGTATGCAAATAGTGCGGGAATAATTAAATATGATTATTGGCAGATAATATCTGTACAAAAACAAACTTCTGTAGGTTCAATTCCATAATTTTCTCAAGAAAAAGGACTAGAGTTCTTCATAGTTTTGATAGCGGATCAGCGCTTTACCGTGGTATATAGTAAATCAGTGGAACTGGTCATTTGTTCCTTTCAAAAGCTGGTTGGAGGCGTTTGCGCCTCCGAGAAAGACGTTTCGGAACACACTCGCAGTGTTGCAATCAATGACTCAGAAGTAGAGCTCACTGAGAACATTGCAAACATTTCCTTGATAAGTCTAGATATACCACCTCTATGGTATGCTGTTCAACCTGTGTCCACCTCTCTGTAACGGCCTACATTTCATCAGTGTTATTGAAACCTGTCTACAACGGTCACCTCTGCACAACGTCCACCTCTGCTCCACCTCTGTACAATATGGCCAACTCTAGACGTCCACGTCTGCACAACGGCCATCTCTACATAACGGCCACCTCTACAGAACGGCCACCTCTACAGAACGGCCACCTCTACACTTGGGCCACCTCTACACAATGGCCACTTCCGCACAACGACCACCCGTGCACAACGCCCATTTCTGCACAACGCCCATCTCTACACAATTACCGCCACCTCTACACATGGGCTAGGTCTATACAACGGCCACCTGAGCCCACCTCTACACAACGGCCACCTCTGCACAACGCCAACTTCCGCACAACGGCCACCTCTACACAACAGCCACCTCTGCACAACGGCCACCTCTGCACAACGGCCACCTCTACACATGGGCCACCTCTACACAATGGCCACTTCCGCACAACGACCACCTCTGCACAACGGCCACCTCTACACAACGGCCACCTACACAATATTAAAAATATATAGGCCGTTATAGAGAGGTGGACGTAGCCAATTCCCAAAGATGAGCGATGAGCTGGACAGATGTAGCCTCCCCCGCAGACTCTTTGGCGGACGGAAAGAACACCTAAAAAGCGTCTGCGGGCCGGGGGAGGCTAGGACAGATGCTCCACGTCCAAATATCACGCGGGAATGTGAATACTGAAGCGCGTGCTAAAATGAACTCGACTTCTGAGTCATTGATTGCAACACTGCAAGTGTGTTCCGAAACGCCTTTCTCGCATGAACAACAACTGCTCGTTCAATTCATATCGCTTGTCAGAGGCGCAAACGCCTCCAACCAGCTTTTGAAAGGAACAAATGACCAGTTCCACTGATTTACTATACCACGGTAAAGCGCAGATCCACTATCAAAACTATGAAGAACTCTAGTCCTTTTTCTTGAGAAAATTATGGAATTGAACCTACAGAAGTTTGTTTTTGTACAGATATTATCTGCCAATAATCATATTTAATTATTCCCGCACTATTTGCATAAATTAGCTTTCTCAACCCAAGACTGATATACACAAAATGTCGATGTCTTTCTACATTATCATTGTTACACATTTCTTCAGAAGGGGATCACAACCAACGTTTATAAAGCTCAAATGCAAAATAATTATATTCATGAGTCGTTTTCGATAGCTGCAAGTTGAGTACTTAGGTAATCTACTGATCTTGTTGACACGCACGTCAACAAGAGGTTAGACTCATGCACTGATACATTTATGATATTTAATTTATGGCCCCTGGTATTTCAGGTCAGCTAAATACGACGTTACAACTGTTGTTTAGAACTGAATACCAAAGAAAAAAATCACCAAGCTTTCGGTCATTTGGTACAAAGAACTGTGAGTAGTTGTTGACAGCTAAATGTTGGGATTAGTGTCATTTTAAGATATTTATTTTTCAACGCTGATAAAAAGCCCCAAGTAAAATATAATTATACCGGGAGGGGAAACTTTATTTTGAAAAACTGCTCCAAAACAAGAATTTTGAGGAGGCGAAATTTAGTAATTTTCAACGCCTTGCCGTGACCTATACAATTAAGCCACAGGTTTATAATTGAATTCAAAATTCTCATAAACACTTCGACTACGACTTTTTTCAAGGTCAAAATAGGACTTTAGTCTGATGCGAAGCAGAAATAGCGAAGTTATTTGTGTGTTTTGAAGGTACGCGGGGTCGTCGCGAATTTTTATATTTTTTGGCGTTTAAATAGATATTTTCACAAACAAATCCCACCACGTTTCTAAGACTATAATAGGGTATGTTTGGACAAAATATGAAGAATTTTGATTTTTCGTCATGTGCCACCTTTTGTTCGGTGTTAGTGGACATTCCCTCTTAAGTATCTAATATATAAGAACCAGTTCAGCCTGACAAATGAAGCAGGTTCTTATGTGAAAAATGACTAAAGCTCAGAACACACAGATACAGACGGTGTTGAATATGCAGAAATATCATATTTACTATACAGATGGGTAAATGTTTAGTGTTAATATTATACCTTTCAGTGTCAATAGTTCACTATTTAAAATAAATTGTAAGGAAATACACCATACTGTATCAGGAACAAGTGTTTTTTTTGCCCTGTAAATAAGAACCTGTTAAGAACCTATTCAGCCTGATTTCTCACTAGACACCCAATATATAAGAACCATTTCAGCCTGACTTGGAAAAATAGGGGTTCTTTTATGCGGGTTTTTACTGTATCTAAAGTGAAGCAGGTAACTACTAATATATATTATATTCCAGAGCTGAACCGAGAAGTCAAGTCCATCAGCCTACACGGGTTTGGCGACGCTTCAAAGAAGGCGTACTGCGCTACAGTCTACTTGCGAGTGGAAACGACACGAGGAATATACACTACGCTTGTAGCATCCAAGACAAGATTAAGTCCATTATCTAAGCTCACGATACCAAGACTCGAACTACTTGCAGCAGTCATCACAGCCCGTCTTGTTGCGACAGTTAAAGAAACTCTGTCACCTGTTATGACGATTGATGCCACCTATTGTTGGACAGACAGCAAAGCCGTACTCTTCTGGATAATCTCAGACAACGATTACAAGCAATTTGTACAGAATCGAGTAAACAACATGTTGGAGCTGACTGACAAAGACATGTGGAGTCACTGCCCAGGAGTGGAGAACCCTGCAGATATTGGATCCAGAGGATGCCTCCCATCAGTATTAATACTCCTTCGTGGTGGGAGGGGCCACCATGGCTAAAAGTAAAGACGGAGAACTTCCCTAAATTAGATGTTGGGAGTCAAATTGAAGACGACTCTCAAGATAGCTACCTGACAGAAATTCGACTGACGAAACAAGAGAAAACAAGCACAGCGGTGTACGTAACTATACTACGCAAACTAAAGCAAGACTCGCAGAAATCATCGACTGCAACAAGTACTCGATCGACCTACTCCAAACTGATCAAAGTTACCGCACTAGTAAGAAGGTACGTACACAACCTCAAGTTGAAGACAGAAAACAAGCCTATTGTGACAGGTTTACTGAGCCAAGACGAAATGCAGGAAGCAAGACACTTTGGATACTCGAAACACAAAAAGACATCAAGTGCCTTCCAAACTACAAAGACCTACAACTACAACTTGGATTGTACGAAGACGAAGAAAATCAACTTTGATGTAAAGGAAGACTCGCCAATGCACCTTTACCTACAGAATCACGATATCCAGTCCTACTTCCAAGAGACCATCCATTTACGAGACTGATAGTCTATCATTTTCACAAGACCGTACTCCACGGGGGAGTCAAGGACACGCTAACAGAACTGCGAAGTCAATATTGGATACCACGCGGAAGACAACTGGTAAGAAATATTCTACACAACTGTGTGCTATGTAAGAAGATGCAAGGATTACCCTTCAGACCACCACCATGCGCAGAATTGCCGGAAATCAGAACATCACAGACCTTAGCCTTCACTCATGTTGGAGTAGACTACGCGGGACCCTTGTACATCAAGAACGCGGACCAACAGAATACAGGTACAGAAATGAAGAAAGCCTATATTTGCCTCTTTACTTGCGCATCATCAAGAGCGCTGCACCTAGAACTAACTACAGATCTCTCGACGGACGCGTTTCAACGATGTTTTCAAAGATTTATCTCAAGAAGAGGAATTCCTAGCACCATAACTTCAGATAAAGCGACGACCTTCAAACGTGCAAGTCAAGAACTGTAGAGCCTCTTCAGCAACCAAGACATTCAAGGTTATGCAGCGGAACGAGGAATCAAGTGGAACTTCATCATGGAGAAAGGTCCCTGGTGGGGCGGCTTTTACGAACGGATGATACAGCTGGTCAAGAGAAGCCTACGAAAAGTACTTGGCAACGCGAAGCTTACCTACGAAGAGTTAGAGACCGTTGTGGTGCAAGTAGAAGGTACCCTAAACAGCCGACCACTTACCCAAGTCGAATCAGAGTTCTGCGAACAACCACTCACCCCATCGCACCTGGTAATAGGATGACGACTTGCCACACTACCAACCCCTCGAGAGTTTAGTGATGACGAACAAGACGAGTCAGCCATACAGAAAAGAGCACGTTACTTGGACCGACTCATAAAACACTTCTGGAACAGATGGGTTAAAGAGTACCCCTTTAACCTGCGCAAATTCCATCTACGACGATTAAAGAGAGCCTCCACAAGAACAGTCAAGTTAGGTGATGTAGTTCTTATACACGCCGAGAATCTACCAAGAAGCAGGTGGAGATTGGGAGTTGTCAACGAACTAATACAGAGCGGAGATGGCGAAGTTAGAGGTGTACAGCTAAAGACAACGACGAAGCGCGGAACACTGACCACTCTTCGAAGACCCGTGCAGCTACTGTACTCCCTAGAAATTCAAAGTAGACAACTAGAATAATAATAATAAGAAGATGAAGGACAAGACAACGAAGCAACGGATGAAACTCAACGACGACGACAAGCAGACGGACAAGATCCTCAACGACGACCACAAAGGACCGCAGCGTCGAATGCAAGAACAATTATAAACGAACTTATGGGTGACCAAAGTGTTTAGAGCTTACATGGTCAACGGGGGGAGTGTGAGGAGAGTGACGTACTCTCAGAAGTACAGACATTGACATTTGATATTGTTATGGTTAATTTTTAATGAACTTTGATTGACATTGTCATGAGACACGTGATAAGAAATATTATCCTTTATGTACACGAGGAGTGCGAGAGTTTTTTTAGATGTAATAGTGAACCACTGAATAAAGAATCAATAATCAGTATCCTAGAATCATCCTAGATTTAACCTTTTAAGCACAGTACTCTTGTGGTCATTTGAGGGTGTTAATCATATGTGTCCATTTTCTTGGCTCCGTCAATTCATTTTTTTACAACAAGCAGTAATAATAATAATAATAATAAAGCCTTTATTTTATGAACTGTTAATTAACAGTGCTGTTAATACTTCAGAAATTAATAAGTAGGTTAGAAATATTATAATTTTGAACTACAAAATGCTTCTACGTCAGTGCTGGCGGGAATTTCGAGCAAAGAAGATCCAACATGGCAGACACGTTCTAGGTCTCCATGGCGAACTTTGTAATTCATCGTGTCTTCAGCGCATCACTTTATTCGCAGGGAACATGCTTTTCTCTTGTTTTCCCGACGAGATCGCGAAAGTCCATATCAGGGAATTGTGGCGGGAAAACAACATTAGAATATCCTCTTCGAAGGAATTTCAATCAGGGCACGAAATGGACGAAGTTTATGTTGCCACAGCGTTTGGAATAAGTGCAGGGCTGCTAAGACGCAAAGATATATCGAAAGATGCTTTCGTTTTATCAGAAAAAATCAAAAAAATCATTGAGGAAGTGAACAATGTGGTGCTCGAATACGATGAAAATGACGGATCAACACAAAGTCACCCCCAAGACTCAGCGTATAAGATCTCTCCAGTCTCAAATATACTTCTACCATAAAAAAGCTTCCTCTATCTTCGCTACTCCACCACAAACTCAATTATCTTCGTGTAAGGACAAGAAATCCCAGTTTATAAGTGAGATAGCCGAAGACCCTACTGTGGGTCCCATAAAGAAGAATAAAGTGATTTCTGCAAGGTGCGACGAAGTCCTGAGAGAATTAAGTGAAGTTTGCGATGAAAACATCGGGGATGTGTTTGGATGCCCTTATATACGGCAATGTCAGCGTTAAAACATTTGTTCAGGAGCAGATGTGAGATACGATAAAAACATTACTCCAAAAGTATGACATGAAAGAGTGTTGGACTTTGTTGTTTGGTAATCATCAAGCCGAAGTTCTGCTTTCAAATCAGTCTGTGCGTGTGGCAAGGCGAGTTCCAGACTGGGTACAGCTTTATGTCAAGCTAAGAACCAAACTGCCTTATACAGCCTGGCATACTATTCTAAATTATCTTGATTTGGGTAGAAGTGGGGTGAGTCTAGATTTTCTATATTTGAGCTTTAAAATATTAAAAGTTTTTGTGAAAATGGTTGTTACTTTAACACAATATGTTTGCTTGTAAACAGTGAACATTCATTATTGAAGTAATTGCCTAATTATATTTATATTGTAATATTGTAATAATGTTTTTATGTTATTACATGATGATCTTTACGGGGGCTCTATCATTGGTGATAATTAGATAATAATAATAGGTTGTTCTCCCTTTCACTCTTCAATCAACGCTTGTACGACTTAGCGGAAACGGAGTGACTTGTTCCATGCCGTCTAGTATTCTTGACGTGACAAGAAAATATTCATAGCATTATTTCAACTCTTAATTTTACAATAACCTAGCGTAATCTCGCAATCTGATTGGTTCTCAGCCATTGTCAATAAGAGTACAGACACATGCAATGACGAATCGCTCGCGCACGAAGCCAGCGCGCGCTTGAAACGGTTTTTCTTTCAAACTTTATCCTTATTTTTGGATGTTTTTTTGACTTTGTTATTGTAAAAAAGAAATCGCAAGCGGTTTTCCATTGTCTGTACTCTTATTGACAATGGATTTGACGTCACAAAATGTTCAAAACTTTGCAGTGAAACCACTCGCTACGCTCGTGGTTCCACTTGAGTTTTGAACATTTTGTGACGTCAAATCCATTGTCAATAAGAGTACAGACAATGGAAAACCGCTTGCGATTTGTTAATTAGCTGGGGACGAAAATATTCAGTCAAATTCTGCTGAATTACTTTATATCAATATAATAGTTCGTGATTCAGCCGATGCTTCACACAAAATAAATTATTATTCATTCATGAGTTATATCAACATTGCGGAGAATACGTAATATGACCCCTCAGCACATAAAAAAGCAGCTAGTGGAAAGCCTTGTCTTATCCAGGTTGGATTTCAATGACATCGTATGTTACTCTTTACCAACATACTTGCAGAACAAAGTTCAGCGAGTCCAAAATGCCGCTGCGAGCTTCGTTACTAACCACTACTCTACTGCAAAGGATGTCTTTATAAAGCTAGGCTGGTTTCCTTCCCTAGAGAGGACACAGCTGCATCTGATAACAAGAACCCACCAGGCCATGTATAGTGAAAATTGGCCGGAATACCTTCAACTAGAAAGACACGAGCCGAAGAGAATCCTGCGCTCCAGTACTGCTCCACGATTGGTTGTACCTTTTAATAAAGGAACATTTCAGGACTCAGCATCTGCTTTATTTAACGATCTTCCTGCTGAAATAAGATCATGCACTGACACTAAAACGTTTAACCGTCAAGTGAAACAACATCAATTCAAAAAAGCAAAACTACGTTTAGAGAAATAGTATTTATATTATATTACACATTATTTATATCTTCATACTATACATATATTTTATATCTTCTTTTAAATATACTTAGTACATTATTATTATTATCATTATTATTTATTTTTGGTCTTAAGTTTAGTTTCCTATCAGTTCACAGATGTAAAGCTACTATGTAGATATACTGTGTATATATCTATCACATTCACAGGCAGCCCAACCATTGCTTTTGAGACTACTAAATATATTCTTGGCGAACCCCCGTGGCGATCGAGCGCCAAAAAGCGGCTGTATTCGCAGGCTACGTAAACATCGGCCTAAAAGTTGAATAACACTTATGCATGGATCAATTCCAGCTGTTACCACCCCCCCCGGGCATACCCCAGGGATTTGTAAGGACCTGTGTCCAGGGGCGGGGATTTTGTACAACAACGTGGTTGCCCCGGGGGTGGGGGGCGGGGATAACTTGACCGAGCGTATAATCAATGGAGGAATTCATAATAATGGAATTTGTCGGTAAAGAGATTACTTTTGTCGCCGATTGGCTTGAAAAACAAGATCTTGCAAAGTTAAAGGCTTTCTTTGAAAAAAAGGCAGTGTTTAACGGCACAGATGACTTCTTATCTCTACTGTTATGGTCAATAATTAGTCGGGCTTCCTGTGGAAGCGCCGACTCTAAAAATGAGCTCCGTTCTTCGTTGACCCCAAATGACTAATTGGGTTCTACAGCGCATGCACCTAGTTTTATATTAAGCTACGCAGGCTAACGTCGAGCTAAAGCCGAAGGAGACATGAAGTCTGGCCAAGAAAGATTACAAAGCACAAACCAATCAGGGAAAGCACCGGAGGTCAAGGGGCCAAAATATAAGTCTTTTCTCGTCTAAATCTGAATTTAGATTGAAACAGGACGCTCTAGTAGCGTGAAGTCGGGCTATTAACGTTTTTACTGATATACTGTAAAGTTCGCAGTACTGAAATTGCAAGGAAAGCATGTTCTATCGAGCTCGAGTCATGCAACGACGAGCAACCAAAAACTGTTTCAATCGCACTGAAAATCGCACTATAAGATATCTATATTTAGTTCAAATAGGTTACATTTCATTTAGAAGCCCGACTTCACGCTAGAAGAGCGTCTAGTTATTTCTAAAAGGTGTCTAGCTTTATTGTTAAACATGCCGTTTAATATTATTCAATTGTTGGTTGCTTTTCCGTTGCCCTGGGGCGGGGAATTTGTTATTTCTGGCGGCTCAGGGGCAGGGAATTTGTAGTCCCAAGAAGAAAAAAATACAAATCCCCGGGGGTCAGCCCGGGGGGGGGGGGGGGGGGGGGGGGGGGTAACAGCTGGAATTGATCCATGCATTACAGAACCTTTCATCTGACCGTTTATAAAGACACAATGAAAGCTGTGATAAATAATATTGGTGAATTTTCTGAAACAAAACATCGATGAAACTCGATGCAGACAGTCGAGTAATCGGTTGAGCACGTACGCCGCTCTCGGCTCGCTCTTGGCTCGCTCTCGGTAATACGAAGTGATAGGGCGATTTCTTTACTCGGGTGGTGATTGGTTCCAAAGTTTATCTATCGGCGAGATTTCTCTACTTGGGTGGTGATTGGTTCCGAAGTTTATCTATTGTTACTTACTTACTTACTTACTTTCAGAAAATTCAGACGATGGCAATAGTGGCTAGCTGCGCAAGCGCAGTAGCCACAAAAATACGTGCGAGATTTATGCACGTACAGAACTTGCACGTTGTGTTATAGTTCTCAGTCCACCCCGGTCTATTTTTGTTTAATCTGGAACGCCAGGTTGTTTCGATGCACGATCGACACCAATCGACACCACAGTCCACAGTGCTTGTACTCTTGTACAAATCTGTAATAAAGTTAAAAGGTGATCAAGTAAAGTAATATTTCACCAGAGCGGCGAATTCAAAATTAAAAACATCATGCATTGCATCGAGGGTTCATTCGAGAAGACATTGCGATGGAAGGAGGTAAAGTGGCAGAATTTCGCTATGTCGAGTCACCAGTGATTCTTTGCACAGACAACAGTCCTTCGGCTTCGTTATGGCGTACAATCGGGGCCAAAAATCGAACTTTGCATTTCACATTGTACTTTTTGTATTCTTGTCAATATTTTTTATTTGACTTACAAGTTTGTGTATTTGAAATTGTAGTTTTCGTATTTGACATCCTACATTTTGTATTCGACATGCTACTTTTACCTTTCGTGTAACTTTACGATTTGACATGCAAGTTTTCGTATTTGACATCCTACATTTTGTATTCGACATATCATTTGACATGCAAGTTTGCGACATCCAACTGCAATCCAATAAATGATCGGTGTCGTGGGCTCATTTGTCAGCATTTATCCCTCCCCTCCCCCTCACTATGATACAGTATTTCCCCAGTGGGACCAGGGTTAAGTACGTACTCCATCCGCGACAGTAAACTTTGTCGAGTATAAATGGCGGACTTCTTCATCGAAGTAAGCTAAGCAACGTACGCGTAAAAGCGATTATATACATGTACAGTCGAAGCTCCCGTAAGCGACCACCTCGGGAATTCGAAAAAGTGGTCGTAACTAGAGCTGTCCGCTTACGAGAATGAGCTCTCGTAAGCGACCACGAACTGAAACAATGAGGGTGGTCGCATACGAGAGCTTATACAATATCAAAATAGGGGATGACCGCCTGCCGTCTGAAAATTAAGCTACTATATAAATCAGAAAGCATGAAAGCGATAAGGTTTATATAACAAGTCACATCTATAAAGATTCATAACTTCTGTTTATTCAAATTTATTCATGCACACAGATCTCTAAATAATCAAACCTTCCGTTTATTACGACATAGAGGCCGGAATTGATGTCTTTTATTAAAGTGTTGACAGACTCAAATCAGATTCTTTGAGTGGTCGCTTACGGGGGCTTGAAAACATAGGAAACGACCAGTTGGTAATTCCAAATAGTGGTCGCGGTCGCTTACGAGAGCGGTCGCTTACGAGAGTTTTTTATTACAGAGTTTTAGTGGCAAGTCAAACGGGGTTTTATAAAGCTGGTCGTAACTAGAGCTGGTCGCTTACGGGAGCGGTCGCAAGGAGAGCTTTGACTGTATTTGGAATGTTTTCCTTCGAATATAAAATATAAAAAGCTAATCGATATCCCAACTTCAAGTAAGTGCACTTTTTAAAGTTGCATGCAGGCTTGCAGCATGGACGACATATCGTATTTGATTGAAGCTGTTTATGATATTGTCAATGCTCTGGACAGAGTGAGGGACTCAGGTGATGGTTCAACAGACTTTCAACCAGTAATGATGTGCAAGCTAGATTACCTACAAAGAATTGTTGTCAGCCTTGATGTCGATGAATCTGTGACCGAGATGGTTGGAGCTGCCTACAAGATGTTGTCTGATATTGAAAAAGGTAATCAGACCCACCGGCTGTGCTGGCTAGCGCTATAAAGCCCCATTGAATAAAAATGGAAGGCGTGGACGACCATCTTATGAAATAACTGAGGAACAGCTTTCAATTTTGCTTGCACAAGGTTTTCAATTGTGTGAAAGGGGAGGGGAGGGGTAAGCGCTGACAAATGAGCCCACGACACTCATCATTTATTGGATTGCGGTTGGATGTCGCAAACTTGCATGTCAAATGATACACGAAGCATGTCGAATACAAAATGTAGGATGTCAAATACGAAAACTTGCATGTCAAATCGTAAAGTTACACGAAAGGTAAAAGTAGCATGTCGAATACAAAATGTAGGATGTCAAATACGAAAACTACAATTTCAGATACACAAACTTGTAAGTCAAATAAAAAATATTGACAAGAATACAAAAAGTACAAAGTGAAATGCAAAGTTCGATTTTTGGCCCCGATTGTACGCCATACTTCGTCAACCTCAACCGATTCCGGATACCTCAGTAGCAAAACCACTATTTTGGGCCTTTCAGAAGCAAACAGCCAACTAGAGAAAACTAAGGTTAGTCCATTGGGTCCAACCATAAAAAAGAGAAAAATAGCTAGTCAGTGCAAAAGAATACTACTGTACTTCAAACTCCAGGCAAAGATTCCTGATGCTGCATGGCAAACTCTCCTCAACTTGACTCAACTGGGAAGGAGTGGGGTATGTAACGTTAACTTAAATGTTTATGTTGAATGATAATAAAGATAACACAATATTTTACTGTATGCTTTAAATGCATATATACAGTACCCCCCCCCCCCTCCCCCACACACACACAACGTCCCCATCACCCTCCCCGCCCCCTAGGCCGGGGATTAGTGGGGCATAGTGAAGTCATAATAGACCTCTTTCGCTTGTATGCAAATTGCCCATTTCAAACCATGTGATGTAAACATGATATTCTTTGGATAATTCTTCCTTTATATTTCTGAAATTTATTCGTTCATATTGAAAGGACTAATTCTCCAAAGAACACCATGTTTACATCACATGTTTGAAATGGGCAAATTACATACGAAGCTAAAGAGGTCTATTGCAAAGCCTTTTTCTTCTTTTTGAGAAATGGCCTGCCTCAGGGAGCGGGGGGTAGTATGTCAGTTTGTCGCTCTCCCCTTGGGAACAGGGGCAGAGCGGGGGAAATGGATATTTTTGAAATATTATAATTCACAGTCAAACATGCAAGGGCCATGCACTGTAAGGAAATCAAAAAGAAAAATTTAATGTCCAAGACTTGTACATGTATATTGGAATAAAATTAGACATTATACATTTTATCTATGGTTTGAAAAACTATAAAAAAGCACTTACATTAATTAGTACAGTTAAGTTCACCGATTTCATAGAAATATTATTTACATGTATGTGGCTAAATTAGTTCTCTAAATTAGTTATTTGTTTATTTTGAAAATCGATTACATATGAAGTGAATAGTGGGATGGTTCAGTATTTTGTGATTTGAGCTTCGCATAGGCCTTTTCACGGATAGACCGGAAGTAGCCGTACGCAATGCATTCTGGACTAGATTCGGCACAAACACAAAATTGCAACAATATCTGGGCGCCATATTGGGATCGAAGAACATAAACAAACTCACTTTCAAAGCTTTGAACTTTGCCCCCCTTTCAAGAATTTTGAGGAAAATAGATGATACATCATGTCTGAAACAAATGCTCGAGGATTCCATCAAATGAACAATGATCAACTTGGAATATATTTACAAGAAAGAGGAATTTCACATCATGGCAAGAGGAAATCCGACAGGATCGCGCTCGCTAGTATTTCAAATCAGATGGGTTTCCCAGTTCGACCTACAAACGAAGAAATCAAAGCTGAAATAAAGAGTGACAAGGAAAACCTTTTATCTTTAGAAAACGGCCTCATAAAGCTTCCTAGTCCAGATAAAATGACTATCGGATGGGAGTCAAAATTAGACAGTCTTCCAAGTACATCTGGCCTTGAAGTTGCTGAATATATAGAGAAGCGTGAGTTACCCAGTCAATTATGGAATTATATATTTGAAAATGAAGAATACATGTATTTCTGTAAATTAGTCTTTTGGGGAATTTCTTTTATTTTCTTGAGGTCTCAAGCTCTTTGCCATTGACCTTGCTGTTGAGAAATCAAAGGCCCTCAAGGATGGTGAAAGTCTTCTTTGTCAGGTCATGTGAAGGCAGTAGAAATGCATCGCATTAGAGATGTTTCGCATAAGCACACTCCATATGATAATGATCCACTAATACTAGATACTCCCACTAAATATGTTAATTTTAGAAGAAACACGTGCAAGTCTTTATTTCGACTGATTAACAATTACTTTCAATATTACAGAATGATATGATGTAAATTAAACCAAGTAATTAATCAAAGATACTTGGTATAATAATGACATATCAAATACATTTTAACCACTTTCTTGTTTTGGGATATATTCCATAATTTGTATTTTATTTTATTCTCAAAACTCCGATTAATTACTGAGTTCTTCAAACAGCACGACGTGCCTTTGTGCTAGAAAAGTGCATAACTCGACCACTATAGGCTGAAACCAGCGGGGATGGCGCCAAATGCTGCCAACCGCTCGATAGGTTTTTATGTGTTTAAAAGTATGTTCAACGATTATTCTGCACTTGGAAAGCCTTCGATTAAATCTCCGTGCTCTTCGTTGGTCGAGCCTACCCATGCGTCGAATTTGTGCGGCACGAAAAGGTGTAAGAAGGGGTGGTACGTCTGCGTAGCCTTTGTCCGCTAAAAGAACCATGCCGGCAGGCATGTCATAACGAGTTCCGGGACCAATCCTTTCCATAAGATTAAAGTTTCCTGCATCATTCATGGATCCTAGGAATCCCACTTGCAAGAACACAATGTTCCCCAAGTTATCAACAATAAGTTGGGTGTTCATGAGATGGTAGTGACGATGACCACTATAAAATTCGCCTTGCGGCTCAACCTCTGAGCGATATATTTCATGAGGGGTACCGTCGATACAACCTACCGAACTGGGAAATGAACGCCAGTTCCCACGTAGTGCATTCCATTCAGCCATGGTTGGCCAGGTAACTTGGTTACGAAAATACCTCCACAATACCGGAATTACTCGGTGAATTGTTGCGGATACAGTTGAAGGACTTACGTCAAACATCAAAGCCAGTGTGCTTATGCCATGGTAATTTCTGAGCCACATGATTGTTAGCAAAACTTGATTGACATAGTTCAGTTTGCACCTCCTACGTCTTTGTCTTGGATTTCCATTTCTATTCCATCTAGACAAATCTTGAGATATATCTTGTGCAATCTGTGTCAAAGTCTCAGGCAATTCACCTGTATTCAGCCAAAATAAGTATCTCTGATTTTCTATTGTGGAAAAAAAATATCGTCCAAAAAAGGCAAAACCACAGAATGTCGGGTCCAAACGATACATAATCGGCATCACTTCGCCAGTTTCAGTTGCAATAGGAGAGCAGGAAGCAACAATTTTAAATCTTGAAGTTCACCATGGTTTTCAATTGGCATCGGAATTGTTGTCATTGTTGTCAAAAATATGAAAATAATTTCAAGTTGCCTTCTCAGCGAAGATCTTGGCATCTCTGTAAAGCCTAGTCCTCAACACCAGCGACATAAGCATAAGCACAAGCAACATACGCAGACTCAGGACACCATTTATGCAATGGGTGTGACCAAAGACAAGCACTGTTAATGAGCAGATGTTGCTTGTGCTTATGTCGCTAGTGAGGACCAGGCTCAGAGTGCTCGCCAGTTAATAACGTTTGGAGTGTGGAATGATAATTGTTTCCCTCATTTAAACACACAAAATTAAAGAACGCCCACTGGCACCTGATTTTGAAACAGTCTAATCTTATGAATTGTTAGTAAATTAGAACTGCTTATAAAAGGGCCTACATATCGCAGAGTGCTGATCAGATTTTCGCATGCACGATGACCAGATTCTGGCGTCCCGTCGATTTTGATGATACACCAAGCTCCGAGAAATTACAAGGTTTGTACACGTTGTTTTGCCAGGTACATGTCTACCTGTGCATTACTCTAATTTATGAACACTATCTTTGCTTTAGTTTCAAGACAACGTTACCATGTAACGAAAGAAGAAGAAGAATTGGTGCTGAGGGCTTATAATCAATGTGGTGGATGGAATGAAACTCTACAGTTTATGAAATCTCATGTGGTGTCCATGCCTGTATATAACGTTTTAAAAAAGCAGAAGACAGTGGAGTATTATCAGAAAGCAGAGAGGAAAGCCGCTATAAAACGTATGAAGAGGATTGTGAGCCAAAATTTGAAGAAAGCAAGTGGAAAAAACGAAGCGAGTTCTTCACATTCAAAGACCATGGCAAGCGTAATTAAAAACTCGAAGATGCGTTACGCGAAGAAGTCCATGCCAGAGGAGCGTCGTCAAAGTAAATTCGATTTGGCAGCCAATGTGGAAAGTACTTCTAGTGAAGAGGACGAGAACCCATCCATAGAAAGAGCTGACTACGCCAAAAGTGAGCTAGCTGGGCCGAGCAGATACGATGATGACGCTCAAACTCTAAAGAAACAAGGAAGCAAGCGGAAGAAACGTGGACAAAAGTATGCGAAAGAAGCCAAAGAAGCGCACACCAAAATGTGCAACAAAGCAATGGGCATGATGGACAAGATAAATAGGGTTTTAGATAAGTATGATGACACTGACAGTGATTAATAATATTTTCCAAGTGTAGAGCACAGAGGCCTGCACGTATTACTGTTTGAATAACTCAGTAATTAATCGGAGTTTTGAAAATAAAATAAAATACAAATTATGGAATATATCCCAAAACAAGAAAGTGGTTAAAATGTATTTTACATGTCATTGCCAACGAGTCAGCCGAGCGAAGACGCGAGGCTGACGAGGCGGCAGCAATATAGTGCCGAAGCGCGAACATTTCTTGTATGCAGAAAAAATCTCGAATGGACCACCAAAATGTAATGTAATGTAACGTAATGTAATGTAGACCACGGTCTAAACCAATCAGAGAGCGCTTGTCTGACGTCATAATAATCACGTGGTTGTCACGGGGAAAGAGCTACGCAGTTTTGTTCATCCAAAACTTGTTGCACGAGCTAGGTAAGTCCAAATAAAGTTAGATTTATGATCTGTGTACTCTTTTCTAGATCGATTTGCTGACTATTGGAAAGCCTGTGTTCTAAACTGAGTAAAATTAATACTCAAAACCGAATCATCGTGTTCGAAATATAAGCTTATTCACAAACGTGATCGGCCAACGTGCCAACTTCTGTCGAGAGACACAAACACAAACTTTAAACCTGCAATCCAACCAATTAAACACAAATCATACTAGTACTGAATTGTCTAATCGACTCAAAGTAGTCCTTATGCAGGCCAGTGTGCCATTTGAAGTGATAATAAGAAAATCCTGCTGCTAGACGAAGTGTCGATCGAACTTGGAAAGGCCAACTAATTTACCACGTGAATTTACATTTGAACTGGGCTCGTTAATAAAGGCACCGTTTAGAAAGAGTACACAATTCAATAAGTTCATTAGATAATCTTACTTTATTTCATTTGTATTGGCTGTTGATAACACGAATTATGCTGTACGTGTATGTATTGTATGTAGTATTCACAGTAATGTCACCATTCCATAGTATTTTAATTAAAACAATGATCGAGATGATTAATGTGGTGTATTCAGAGAGTTGTCAAAAGTCCTCTATTTCCATTTGTAAGTATAGGGGAAAGCATTTGTTAAGACGAATTCCTTATCCTTCAAATGGTAGCTTCAATCCTTATGTCATCACAAATAAAGAAGCTCATATTGTAAATGGAAATCCATTAGTTGTTAATACTACCAAACATATGACTACATCTAACAGTAAACCTTCTTCTTCATTGTGTGTTCTGAGGGAACTAGTGATCGTAGACATTTTATGAATTACTGCTTAAACCATTCTGGCAAGTTTTCATGTGCAATTGATTCTTTCCTTGAGCTTACCTTTGCCATTTTAAAGTATTCTCTCGAAACTGTCAACCGCAATCAGTTTTTTGAAATATTATTTCAGTCCTGTCTACAGTGGGAAAACAGTAGTGATATGACATTGGTTCGAGAACCAGTTTGGGCTTGGCTTAGACAACATTGTCATTCATTTGCTACAATGTCTGCTGATGCTGTGTTTAGTGACATTTTTACGTTGAATACCATTGGTGCAATGACTGATGAATTAAAATCCTTATTTGTTATTCAGCAGAATAACCATTCATTTTGTTCATTGTGCACCAACCAAATAGTTAAGCATACAAGTATATTTGTACTTTACATAACTTGTCCAAACATTCTATCTGCCCAATTTGAGAATCATGTGGGTGAAGCTATATTGCCAAACAGCTGTGCTCTTTACTGTGATTTCTGTCAACAGAATTCTGGAGATATTTCAGCATTACAGCATTTTGTTTTACTGCCAAGGTTTTTAACTATAGAACTATCATCAAATTCAATCAACAAAATAGTGTTCCCTCTGAACATGGATGTCTTGAGTACCTATTATGTACTGAAAGGCATGGTGCGCTGCATAAGTCGTCATTTTACTGTTGCTATTAAAGGTAACACTCATTGGATATACATTGATGATTTATGTATCTCTGTCAGACAATATGCTACTTATTATGATCTTATAAATAACCATTCTAATGGTTGTTTTTTTGCTATCTTTGAAAAGTCTTCAACTCTTGTCATCAATAACAATATGCAAGGTAACTCAACAGTTTCTGAAACACAAAGTCAAGATAGAAAAGATGTGGAATTTGAAACAAAACCAAAAAATCATAAAATAAATTTAAAATATGCTAAATCTCACTTTAAATGTCATGGCAACAGGACAGAAATCTCATTTAATATATCTAAAGAACGAAGAAAAAAGAGGACTGAGATAATGAGGAATTACAGAAACAAAAATAAGAATATAGAAATAGATGAAACAGAGAGAAGACAAAAATTATCTAAACAACTGAAATACATTAAGGAATATAGGAAGAGGAAATGTGAAACTAAAACTGAAAACACCAAACAGAAAGAAAGAGCAAAACAAAATTTGTACATGAAGGAATATAGAAAGAAAAGGAAATGTCAAGACAAAGATCAGCACATTAATAAACAGACAAAAAGAGCAAAGCAAAATGTGTACATGAACGAATATAGGAAAGTGACACGTAAAGGTAAAACTGACGACATTAATAAAGAGATAAAACGAACAAAGCAAAATGTGTACATGAAGGAATATAGAAAGAAAGTGACATGTAAAGGCAAAACTGACGACATTAATAAACAGACAAAAAGAGCAAAGCAAAATGTGTACATGAAGGAATATAGAAAGAAAATAAGTACATCTAAAACAGAAGCAAATAAATGTAAAATGCAAAACATTTCAAGAGCAGATGCAGGTTCAGTACATAAAATGGCAAGCTACACTTTGAACAAAGATGACTATTTATCAATGTTTGATTCTAAACGATATGGGCATATTCATCAACAAAAATGGGCAGTTATGAACATGCAAAAATTCCATAAGTCAATGAAGTTTAAAATATGGAAGTGTGAAATATGTCATGAAGCATGGCCATTATTAGCAAAAAGCAAAAAGAAATTACCATATGTATGTTCAAGGTGTGTTAGAGACAAGAACAGTACAAAAAAGTTTTCTGTTCAAAATAACATGATACCTTCACCAGTTCCAAAAGAATTACAAGGACTTACACAAATAGAAGAAATGCTCATAGCACGTGTTTTCCCAGTTATCACAGTTTATACCAAACCAGGCGGACAAAGAGCATATAAAGGCCACTGTATTAACTTTGCCCAAGATATGCAAGAGCTTGCAGACAATTTACCAAGATATCCAACGGAACTTCCAGTAATCATTGTAACAGTAAAAGGCAAGGATAATAACTCCAAAGATTTAACTGTGAGACGTGAAAAGGTTTCATCTGCTTTGCACTGGTTAGTTGAACATAATCCTGTGTACAAAGATGTTACTATTGACTATCAATGTTTAGCTGCCCTTCCATCTAAAGGAATACCAAGTGAACTGCAAAGTATTAATTGTGGTAAAGTCAATGAAGATAATGAAATAGATCCAGATAGAGGTCCACTTGATGTAGATGAAATACCATTCAGTAAAGAGACAGAATTAAGTAGCACCATACTCAATCCTGTGATGTTGAAGCCACAAAAGCAGCTTATAACAGATGAAATTTTAAATGTACAAGAGCCTAGATTAAACTGGCCTGAAAAAAATCCGAAACCTTTAAATGAGTTTAAAATAGAGCTTTTAGCAACCATGGCCTTTCCTACCCTATTTCCTGATGCAAAAGGAGACCCTACTAATGCTGCTACAGAGCGTGATGCAACCATAGCAGAAAAGGTGAAGCATCTCATTAAGTTTGGAGAATATATAAATGATAAATGGATATACCGGTTTGCAAGCCACCCACGAATTGCTTATTGGGCATTCAATATGATTCAAAGGCACAGAATTCTCAGTCATGGAAGTATATTTCTTAAACAAAATCCTGGTGACACTCGGTTAACAGTAGAACAACTAAGACAAATGCTTGCTTCAAATACTTATTCAACAGTAATGTCTAAACTTATGCATTATGCTAAAAACATAACTGGCAGCAATGGATATTGGCACAAAGCAAAAGAGGATTTAAAGGCTACCATTACTCAAGTAGGACCACCAACTATTTTTTTCACATTGTCTTGTGCAGAGTACCATTGGCCAGAATTCCACAATCTACTTTACCATAATTTAGAAGAAATTACATCAGATAAAAGACAGCAACATGTTCTTGAGAATCCACATATTTTAGATTGGCTGTTCACTGAAAGAACTGATCACTTTATTAAGTTTTGGTTAAAAGAATCACTGGGATCTTCTTGGCATTGGTACAGGTATGAGTATGCAGTTCAAAGGGGCTCAATTCACTGTCATGGAGTTGCTAAATTAAACAATGATCCAGGACTGTGTGAGCTGACAGAGACAGCTCTACAAGGTTTTTTAGCAACAAAATATCTGAATGAAAACAAAAAAAACCTACCTAAAGAACAGGTTCAAGACCTGAATAATGACATAACTCAAGGAAAGAAAGCAGAGTTAGTTGTTTGTCAGTATGTTGACTTTTTGTTGACTACATGGAATCCATGCCTACCAGATGAAGGGTGGTCAAAACCACATTTTCATCCATGTCAAACACCTTTTCTCTCTTTAAAAGACAATGAAATGGAACAAGACTATGTCAATCTGTTAAATTCAGTTGAAAGGCATACAACATGTAGCACTAAATATTGCCTTAGAGAGAATGATAAATCTGAATTACTGTGTAGGTTTCACTTTCCTTTTGATAATTCAATTAGCACAAAAATTGATTTTGAACCAATTAATTCAAAAACTAGTGAAACTAAGTATAAAGCAACTATTGTCACAAAACGAAATGATTCCAGACTCAATCGCCACCAACCATTACAACTTCAAGGATGGAGAGCAAATTGTGACATTCAAATTGTAGTTGATTATCATGCATGTTTGGAATATCTGGTTAAGTATACATCAAAAGGAGAAAAAACCTCTTCAGTTGTAAAAGATGCTTTTAGTAATGTTGTCAACAAAATCACTGATACTAGTGATGTACATAGCACATTTAAGCAAATTATGCTTAAAACTGTTGGACAAAGAGACTATTCTATTCAAGAAGTGATGCATCATTTACTTTCACTGAAATTTGTTAGTGCAACACATGAAGTTGTCTCTATATCTCTTGATGGGTCACGGAGAATACAAATGGGACGAAATAAAGAATTATGCACTGTCTCATCAATGCTTGATGTTTATGCTGAGCGAGAAAAGTATATCAAATCAGATGCACAAATGATGCAATACAGCTTTTTAAAATTTACTTCTACTTTTATTTTAAAAGCATCAAAACTTCAAATGAGAAAACGTCCTGTAATT
The DNA here is from genome assembly GCA_033675265.1 of Actinostola sp. cb2023. NCBI lineage: Eukaryota > Metazoa > Cnidaria > Anthozoa > Actiniaria > Actinostolidae > Actinostola > Actinostola sp. cb2023. The sequence goes on along the minus strand of JAUJYZ010000699.1, from coordinate 161,798 downwards.
GTTAAAACATACCCAAATTATTCATCCAATCCAGAAAGTGAACATTATGGATTGTTTTGTAAATATCAGTTGCTTAACTGGCCGTCTCTCTAAAAACCTCTCAGTCGTTTTCGCTTCTAAAATAAATATCTCCCAAACTCTAGCTAATGAAAGACTATATCAAGGTTATTACTAAAACGGGTTTGGTTTGCTTCAAAATATTTTTATTTTATTTTATTTTATTTTTTGAAATGATTCCGTCTGAGAGCTGGTCAAGAGGTCAAATTTGCATGAAATTATGCACTTCTTTACGGCGCTGTACAAACTTCGTCTCGCATTATCCAGCGAAACTTTTTATATCATGTTGTAGATAAATGTATCTAGTTTGTCTAGAGGTAAAGCGTTATTCAATCGGTTCAGCCGTTTATGAGAAAATTAGTTGATAATTAACCCCACTAAGATCTAACTGAACGGCGGCTCAAAATTACCGAATTTTACTCGATTATTTTGCCAAAGTGGCACATCGTTGGACTCTCTCATTGACACAATCGGATTGAACATCATTTCATTTACACAAATCTGTAAAAACCTGTGCACGTTTTGGATATTTCAAAAGTTACGACAATTTCAGTTGGTGCATGTTAGACGATTTACGAATATTAATTAGGTGCAATATCTCAGATATCTTATCCATATGAAGTTGAAAACAGCTTACCTCCTTCCTAAATCGCTCATGTTTCCCATTTTACCCATGCTAGACTTCATTCCAGGTCAACATTTGCAAATACAGCGATTTAGGAAGGAGGTAAGCTATTTTCAACTTCATATGGATAAGATATTGCACCTAATTAATATTCGTAAATCGTCTAACATGCACCAACTGAAATTGTGGTAACTTTTGAAATATCCAAAACGTACACGGGTTTTTACAGATTTGTGTAAATGAAATGATGTTCAATCCGATTGTGTCAATGAGAGAGTCCAGCGATGTGCCACTTTGGCAAAATAATCGAGTAAAGATGGGTAATTTTGAGCCGCCGTTCAGTTAGATCTTAGTGGGGTTAATTATCAACTAATTTTCTCATAAACGGCTGAACCGATTGAATAACGCTTTACCCCTAGACAAACTAGATACATTTATCTATAACATAATATAAAAAGTTTCGCTGGATAATGCGAGACGAAGTTTGTACAGCGCCGTAAAAAAGTGCATAATTTCATGCAAATTTGACCTCTCGACCAGCTCTCAGACGGAATCATTTCAAAAAATAAAATAAAATAAAATAAAAATATTTTGAAGCAAACCAAACCCGTTTTAGTTTTAACCTTGATATAGTCTTTCATTAGCTAGAGTTTGGGAGATATTTATTTTAGAAGCGAAAACTGACTGAGAGGTTTTTATAGAGACGGCCAGTTAAATATAAACCCTGGAAATTGACACCAGATGATGTATGGAATAATCTTGAACAATGTGATGAAACATATATAACATGTTGGAGAAACTTCTTATTAAGTGATTGTGGCAAAGCATCAGTCCCTAACTGGGAAACCAAAATGCAAGCTTTAAAGACATATGTAAAACCATTGGATAAAGATTCTGATCCAACAGATACTGATGAAGAAAAGGAGGAGTGGATGCTAATGGCACAACTGAATATCCAAGAAGTTCACGAATGTCAACAGACTGAAGTTGCTCCACAAGATTATTGGGATGACATACTCCAGTATTTTAGTACAGAGGAGATAGATGCAATGCCCACATGGTTGAACAGACAAAAAAATAAGAATCATTGTTCATGGCAAACTTCTACAAGAGTTGTAGACACTTCATGTTTTAGTGAAATGCAGCACCTAGTGTATAATATTGTTCACAAACACTTTAATAGCAGTGACCAAGAACCTTTATTTCTTCTTATAAAAGGCATTGCAGGATCTGGGAAAAGTTATGTTATTGATGCATTAAGGAATTTGATTAAGACAAAATGTAGAGTATTAGCATATACTGGAAAAGCATCTTTTAATGTTAATGGAGTGACACTCCATTCCTTGCTTAAATTACCTATTGGTTCAAAAAGGCATTGCAATTTGAAAGGAATAGCTTTGCAGCAGCTTCAGAGCAATCTTGAAAATGTTGACTATTTAATAGTAGATGAATATTCCTTTGTTGGTCAGAGCTTGTTTGGCTGGATTGACTGTAGATGTAGACAAGCTACTGGTCAGACAGACAAACCTTTTGGTGGTCTTTCTATAATTCTTGTTGGAGACATAGCACAATTGCCGCCAGTTGGTGATAAACTACTTTTTCATTCTATGCCAAATACAGACAAACAAATTCAGGGTCTTCTCATGTATCGTGAATTCAAAACAGTTGTCACATTGACAAAAAATCATAAAGTGGATGGAAATAATAGTGAGCAATCTAATTTCAGAGACTTGCTTACCAGAGCACGGAATGGTGAATCAACAGTATCCGATTGGCATACACTACTTTCTAGAACTCCTAATAATGTTCATAATATCAATGACTTCAATGAATCTTCAATAAGACTTTGCTATCATAAGTCAAAAGTTGCTGAATTAAACATGACCAAGTTAAAAACTTTAAATGAGCCAATTGCTTTCCAAGATGTGTTCCAATTTGTCCAATTACGCAGCTTTCACAAAATCTAGGGCAGAGATTTGAGAGACAGCAGTTACCATTAAGGCTCGCATGGGCAATGACAATTCACAAATGTCAAGGTTTGACTCTTAAAAAAGCTTGGGTTGATCTTGGCCAATCTGAAAAAACCTCAGGAGTCACATATGTTGCTCTAAGTAGAGTTAAGAAAATTGAAGACCTTGTTGTTGAACCCATGACTTTAGAGAGATTGCAAGCACCTCAAAAATTATCTAACTTACAATACAGATTACAAGAAGAAAAGAGACTTGATTCTTTATCCAATAAGACCTTTGTCAACTTTTCAATTAATCTCTAGCCTCTTATTATTATTTAATTACATCCATTTTGAAATCACTAGCATTTCCTGTAATCTGATTGGTTAAAAATGGTGCGATTTATTCCCAAATCGCACCTTTTTGAGCCCTAAATCGCACCAATTTGAACATCCAATGAAATTACAGGAACAACATAAAACAGGCAATCAGAACACAGGAAAAAAAAAAGGAAACTAAATGAACAGGAAAGACTTTGGATTTCACCACAACAAATCTTTCATATTTTACAAAACAAATGCATGACTTTTTCAACTTACAGTTTTTTTATTGTTGACTATTCCCTCTTTCAAGCTGAAGAGGCACTAAATGTGAATAATATTATCCGTCATTTGACATCCATTTGAATTCAGAAAATGCTGAATTAACTACCAAAACAGGTCCAAAACAAGCGAACTAGCTCCGGTAACTCCTAGTCGTAGTGAGTCCATTCCTGAATTTGCGATTGGTAAAACAGTTCGTGTTTCTAATAATTCTACACAAGCGAAGATCTTGATGAATTAAAGTCTCGGGCCATTAACAAGAAGACTAAAACCGTTCTACAAAGCAATGGCTTTCTGTGTTTGAAAACTGGTGCAAGACGTCCAACAATCTTGATAATGACAACAAAATGGCGACTGTTGCTGTGTTGACTTCGACAAGACTCTCACTCGATCAGTTCTATGCAGAAGTCAAACGCAAGGACGGCGAAGACAATGAGCCACAATCACTAAGAATTATGCAGAGTGCCATTGAGCATCGTTTGAAGTAGAATCATTATCCTGTGAGCATAGTATTTACTGTAAATATCCACTGAAGGAATTTCACGGTTCGCGGCAAATCCTCAACACGAAGGTCAATTGCTTACGATAGCAGGTCAAGTGATCCCAAAACTACACCGGCTGTACGTTCAATTACTACTCAAAAGAACAACCAGCAACGGTAAAAAAGCGATGTTGGGCTTTTGTCTGTGATTCTGACGACGAGAAAGAGAATAAAGAAGGACTTTTGTACCAAGTGTCGAGTAGATTGTTCAACTGACAAATGCATGTGCTCGTTCAATGCGCACTACTCGTCACGTGACATTTTGCAATAAATATTTTAAATCATTGTTTATGTAATGAGTGTAAATTTCAAAATGGATATCAGTTCAATTACCATTATATATCTACATATTACGTGCCTATCTACAAACAGACCTCAATCTACTAACTGCCTGGTTTGACCAAAACTACCTCCTGGTTAATGACTCCACAACTCAGCTCATTACCCTTGGTAAATCTTACTTCCCTTATCAACTATATGTGATCTCTTGTGACCTCTTAGTGCAAGTCCCAAACTCTACCTGTATTTCTTAATTTTTTTATATGATTCAAACTGGTTTTTTTTATTGCAAATGTTTACCACTTTAAATGTCAAAACTTATTTCACTGTTAACATTGTTACCCTACTATTTCTTTCAATTTTTGTTAAAATAATATTAATTATTATTATATCATCCAGGTGCTCAATGAAGCACCTGGATATATGCATATCGATGTATGCATATACAGGTATGTAGACACCTTCAAATCACTGTCATATTCCTACAATATTCTTCATAATCATTACACTTAAGTTCATGTATTACTTGTTAAGCAGTTCAATCATTCAGTGCATGTACATGATCCTGTAGTTATTCCCTCGAGTTCATAAAAATCGTTTTTTTCTTCTAACAGAAGCAATGATGAAGCAAAGTAACACCAATAGTAAGTACATGTACTTTACATTAATAATTATATTATCTTTTCTAAATTTATAATTTGCATAACTAAACATCTTACACTATAATTAAGTGAAATAACTATGCTTACAAGTCATTTTCTGTTTTGAATATTATTAGATAACAAGCGTGGTTTTATACACAACCTAAGTCCTTTAAAAAGAGCAAGAAGTAACAAACAAGACTGGTATGATTTCCAAATTCAAACATCACCAACCAAAGTGAGACGGGTGGTTGGCTTCAACATACCATCACATGCAGACCTCAAACACTATGAAGAGTCCAAAACACCAGTGCTACTTAGAAATGTAGTATGCGAAGATAACAACGATTGGATATTTAATCAACAATCGTTTCTTCATTCAGCACCAAATTCTGATGTCTCATTTCAGTATGTCAAGCAAACAAAGCCTACCCAAAGCAGCTATGCCCCACCACCTTCTGTAGATGTGACAGTATCACAAATAATCACACTGAGACCAAATCAGAAAGTCAACATCTCAGGTACTCTTACTCTTGGGTTCAATGATGCCAAACAAGTTAAACTGAAAACACAACAAGATTCTTATGTGAAAGAGGACTGTGTGGTTGAAGATTCAACTGGCCCAATAATGATTCACATTTGGGAGCCACTGATAAGTCAAGTAAAAAATGGAGAGTCTTATTGCTTTAAGAATCTTACCATAAAGAACTTCCAAGGATGTACTTTCCTCAGTTCTTCCCCATCAACCACGTTCTCTCCGATAACAGAAACATTGCCATCCTTAGAAGGGCCTGATATTCTAAAAAACCCAGACAAAGAAGTGAAGATACAACACTTAAAGCTGATCAATAAGCTTTCAGTATTTGTTTCCTGTCAAGTCTGTAAAAAGCGTATAAATGATCAATCATCTGCCTCGCTAAAATGTCAGCATTGTGGGACCCGTCAGAGAGCTATAGACAACAAACGAGAAGGATCTGCTAAATTATGTATTACCCATGATGGCAATGACATATGGATCAATGCATTCACAGAACAACTAAACAAGTTCCTTGACAAATCACCATCCGTAACACTCCAAAATAGCAGTATCGATGAAATAGAAGAGGAACTCATGAACCTCCAAGATATCACACTGAAGTACAATTTGCAAACAAGTGCAATCACAGACATTCTCTCTTTCGAAAATGTCAACACACCAGAATATCAAACATCTGATGAAGAGAAATCCACCACTGTCTAATTACTGTATAAATACATGTACATTTACATGTACTATCATGAAGTGGAACTGTTGTGTTAAATTAAAAAATGTACTCGCACTAAATCCATGAAAGATATAGAACTCTTGTGTTAAGTATATAGATATATAGAACTTGTCTATACATATAGAACTTGTTTAAGGGTGGACTAACATATGTCGTTACTATGCAACCGCGTTGCTATGGGGTTTTACATGTCTTCAATTCTTTAGCTTTGTTGAGGATATTTTTCTGAAATTTTGATATTTTATAGCCTTGTTAAACATCCTACTTCTCTATAGGGGTTTTAAATTTCGTTTTAGCAGAAATGAGCAAGCATACAATTTATGAATTGAAAGTCATAAAATTCGCGCATCTCCTGCTTGGGTACAACAGGAAAATCAAAACGTCATTGCTGCATAATAATTTTTATGCCAAATGACTGAATAGAGAACTGTCTAAACATTTTCGTAGGATTTTTTTCGAAATCCATCAATTCAATGCTGAAAAAGAATGGTAAATTTAACAAGACTTCACTGCGCATGCGCAGATTCTCGTTTTCAAAAACCTTCAAAATTTCCGAGCACGTTCACTGAGGGTTATTTTTTTCTAACCTAGAATATCAACAACGACCTAGTCAACATTGCTGAGCATGCTTTTTAAAAACTGAAGGCAATATGACAAGTTATGGAATTTAATCGTTAAAAACAGCTCGAAAAACGTCCATAAAAAAAATCATTTTTCATTTAAATGCCAAATCCATGCTCAGTTGTCTGCTCCTTGTATTGTAAAACAAGTGTATAATCATAGATTTACAGTATCTTATGTTTTGATGACGTCATTGTGACGTAATTTGGTGACGTCATGCTATGACAAAGCTTTCTCCCTTACAATCACTTCCTATAAGTCCCTTCTCTTCTCTTTGAATTTTACGATTTTTTTGAGGTTTCAAATTTTCCTTAGCAACAGTCGAAATAAATATGTTAGTCCACCCTTAAAGATATATAGAACTCTTGTGTTTTAAAGTACAGTCATTTGCAAAAATTCTGGCCGCTACGAAATATCAATATATCAGTATATCGGGTGCATTATGGGTAATTAAATAATACTATTTTGAGTTTCCTAGCTTATTAAATGAAGCCAAATTTACAAACAACCAACGTAAGACTAAAATAAACATTATACTAAATATTTCTACCAACTTTGCTGGCGCTAACCCGCTTTAAGGGGAATTTTCGATTATTTAATTACCCATATTGCACCCGATATATTGATATTTCGTAGCGGCCAGAATTTTAGCAAATGACTGTATATAGATATATAGAACTTGTCTTTACATATAGAACCTGCCTCGGAAATATATATATAGAACTCTTGTAGTAACTTTGACCAAGCAGAACTATTCTGTTACAACTGTTACAAATGTACTTTTAAATACTAATATTTTGTTAATAAAATGTTTATTTGAGTATTGTGGAGAGAGCATGGATATGGGAATGCATCCACGATAATACAATAAAGTGAGATGAACAAGTACAGCAATGCGGTATAAAAACAGTGGTGGTTGGGTTGTCTATATGTGACTTGGAAGACACAATCTTCACTACTTAGAATGAAAGATCAGCATGCTATATTTGGAAAAAATGCCATGAAATCCTACAAGTACTTTCACCAAAAAAAATATGAGAACAATGGATTTACAGACATGGTGAGCAAAGTATGGTGGCCCATCGTTATCATAGCAAAATAACAGTAACATTTGTAATAAATTAAATAATGAAATTAGAAAAAAATCAAAACAAGAAACAAAACACGAGGAAATAATTAGTAAATAAAAAAGAAAGAAAATAAAACAGTGTTTTAAAAATAAAAATTTAAGAAAAGAAAGAAAACAAAATAACGCAGAAAAATTAGTTAAAAAAAATGAAAATAAAAAATAAAAACAAAATGACATTGAAAATCATATCACACCATTCTATTTTCAAATTAATTTCGATTTTGCTATGAGAACAATGGGCCATCGATCAAAACCAAAATGTCTAATCAAATTCCAATGTTGTGTTGCGATGGCTGCAAAGATGGCTGCAAAGCTTGGTTTAGTTAAAAAAGTTTCCGCACCACATGAAATCGTGGTTGAAAGATTGGCCTCGGAGCCAGACACCAAACAGACTTATAAGCCGGTTCAACCAAGATAATTTGTGAGGTTTGAATTTATATTAATCTTCCCGCAAGCACTTGCGACATTTTCGTGTCAAACAAGGGCCCATCGTGCACCAATATAAGCCAGATTCCACACTGAAGAGACAAGGTAAGAATTAGCTTTAATATATGCTCATAAAATAAATGCCAACAATCAATCAGTCAATGGATAATTTATTTTCAGTATCGAAAACTTCTAGCTAACAGCTTGTTGTGAAATTATATATTGAGAACTACAGTATCCATTCGGGGTATCCATATTTAAAAGGCATTTTAATTAATTAAAATTAACTTCAAAAAGGGGGGCTTAATAGAGGATTTACGGTAAGGTTATATTTATTTGTATGGACACGTAGTGATTGTATCCTAGCTGCTATTAAACATGCAATTCGGAATCTAATGTTGTAGTTTTCTCTAGGTGTACCTGGTACGCTTTGTGGGGCACCAAGACCATGATAAGGACGAAGACAATGAAATATCTACATGTAATATGGCCTGCCAAATATCAAGTAGTTCAAACAAATATCCTAATTCAAGGATTTGGTCCGTTCCATCAAGTTCAGAGACACCATCATGGAAAAAAACAACATCAGTGACAACTGATGTACTGCTAAATTCTGGAAAACTTGTACAACCCAAACCAAAAATTCAAACAACACTGATTTTGGAAAAATTTGATATAAGATTACAAAATTGGATAGACAATGAAACAATAGAAGTGCCTGTAGAAAATGAGCATTTTCTGAAGGGTGGTTCAGAAAGGCCTTCCAATGCATTCCAACCTAAAAAAATGTTAAAGGCTGGGTTATTAAGACCTACAATGACAAAGCCATTGATACCATTGAAAAAAACATTAACGACAATTGAGAGTCACGCAAGAAAACAGGCGCAGTTACACTATGTAGCACGAACTGACAAAACGGTTTGCATCTAAAGTTCCATTTACTTTTCGAAAGTCATTTATTTACAACCATGTATTTTACACTACTTTCAGAGACAAAGCAGCAACAGTTGAGGAATATGTTCCTGGTGTCTTTGCAAAGTATGTCAACAATGATGGCAGCTCTATCCAACCACCAACTGAAAGTGATCCTGACACAGTAGACCTGTTTGACGAGTATTTGACTTGGTAAATCCAAAGGCTATTGTAGCATTCAGGAAAGCCACGACAGACACACTAATTTACAGAAATTCACAAGACTATTTGAGAGTAAGTTATAGATACAATCTTTTGTTTACAATGTACTAAAACATATACATGCATGTTTTTATTCATTATGTGGCCATTTGACAGCTTCTGGATAAAATCTTTCCATTCTGCCATACTGATGTATGCTCCCAAAAGAATCAGCTTGGGAGATGAGAATTATGCCAGTCTGCAAAAAAAATATTTTCCCACAAAAATGATTCTTTAGTAGTTGCAGTATTTATAAATTGTATAGTACTAAGTCATACTAACTTGTACCTTTTTTTTCCAGATGACCAAGGGGAAGATGGTGGTATCGTCTCAGTGTGCTGCTTGCAAAAAAAAGGCTGTTTTAAGAGCCACTGATTATCATAAAAGTGAATGGTATATCAGATGCATAATCAATTTTATTCACACAACTTGGTATTGTACATGTACAGGTAAGTTGTATTCGTTACGTTTGCAGTCTTTTTTAATGTTTTGATTATGTTACAATAAAATAGCTCATATATAATATCAATAAACTGCATTTTTGCCAATGTTGTTGATGTATTTGATTTTGTACTCCATTGTAGTGTATTTGGTATAATAGTCTCATGCATCTGTAACATTATTTTGGCTGAGAAAACCCAAGTTAAAATTTGTGCCAATGAGGATGATTTTGTATCAAATTTACAACGTCAGGTCTTCGTGTAGCTGCACAAATGTCATGGCTATTGTTCTATTGTCATTCTATGTATTGTTTTTATATTTTTATACAATTGGCACAGCTACACGAAGATCTTGCTATTTACATATGTCCTCAATGGCTATGATTTCTATTGTATTTTCTTCATTAATTATTCATGAATTTGATAAGGTGAAATGAAGTTAAAATCATACAAGATGTAAGAAACAGGTATGTCAATAAACCTCCTCATAACCTATATGGGATATTTAGTAAATACACCCCTTCTGGCGACTGGTATATCGGCTGATAATTATAACCCTTCAATAAATTTTCTGTAAATCAAACACTCAGCTCGGAAAAACCACATTCATTAGTAACCACGTCGGGCTAGAAAGCACTAAAAATGCTTCATTATAGTTTAACTTCTACACTTTTAATCCAATCAAAATGAAACTTGGCTTCGTGACAGTTTGTGTCAATTCAAGAAATCCTGTCGTATGGGATTTTAGATTTTATCGATTTTTGGCGGGAAAATAACGTCATGAACATGCCAACAAAAAAATGTAATTCAGAACAACACTAATTTGATCATGGCATTCGAAAGAACATGTAATAATAAAGTTATTTCAGAAAAAAATATCTCAGATATCGTCATTCAATCCAGAGATATGATTAAAAAAAAAATGTTTCTAAAAATAGCACAAAATGGCAGAATTTTCAAATGTCAAAAATTCATATCTCTGGATTGAATTACATGAAATAACAAACGCCTCCAACCACCTTTTGAAAGGAACAAATGACCAGTTCCATTTACTATACCACGGTAAAGCACTGATCCACTATCAAAACTGTGAAGAACTCTAGTACTTTTTCTTGAGAATATTATGGAATTGAATCTACAGAAGTTTGTTTTTGTACAGACAGACAAACATTATCTGCCAACCATATTTAATTCTCCCGGCACTATTTGCATAAATTAGCTTTCTCAACCCAAGATGATACACACAAAATGTCGATTTCTTTTTACATTATCATTTTTACATATTTCTTCAGAAGTGGATCACAACCAACGCTTAAAAAGCTCACATGCAAAATATGTATATTCATGAGTCGTTTTCAATAGCTGCAAGTTGAGTACTTAGGTAATCCATGTTAACTGATCTTGTTGACCCCACACGTCAACAATAGATTAGACTCACTGATATATTTATGACATTTATGGACCCTGATATTTCAGGTCAGCTAAATACGACGTTACAACTGTTGTTTACAACTGAATGCCAAAGAAAAAGTAGTTGTTGACAGCTAAATGTTGGGATTAGTGGCATTTTAAGATATTTATTTTTCAACGCTGATTAAAAGCCCCAATGTGATTTTCATACCCCCTTTTACAGTGGTATTTATACTTTCAAAAAATCTAAATTTCAAATAAAATAATTATACCGGGAGGGGAATCTTTATTTAAAAAAACTGCTCCAAAACAATAATTTTGAGGAGGCAAAATTTAGTGATTTTCAACGACTCGCCGTGACCTTTACAATTAAGCCATGAGTTTATAATTGGATTCAAATTACTCATAAACACTTCGACTACGACTTTGCAAGTTCAAAATAGGACTTTAGTCTGATGCGAAGCAGAAATAGCGAAGTTTGCGAGCAGGTATGACTCGCGATTTTTTCGTGTGTTTTCAAGGTACGCGGGGTTGTCACGGATTTTTATATTTTTTTGGGCGTTTAAATAAATATTTTCACAAACAAATCCCACCACGTTTCTAAGACATATAGGGACATATTTTTGGACAAAATATGAAGAGTTTTAATTTTTCGTCATGTGCCACTTATTGCTCGATGTTAGTGGACATTCCCTCTTAATATTTATCTGAGTATAATATTATCTCTCTAATAAGGAGTATTAAAATAATTTATTTACTACATTAATTAGCTTAAACTAATCAGTACACAGACTGTATAAAGATAGTTTGTATTTATATTTTTCATGTTTATATCTTTTCAACAGACAATACTTAACTAAACCACTGTGATACTATTTCCCCCGAGATGAAACGAATCCTTCATCCGGAGTGGTATAAAAATCCAGGGTGTGGATACCAGTATATATTCAACATACCTATAGACCACATAATTATTGATGAGCTCCACATGATGTCGAGAATGACTGATAGGCTCGAACATGCTTTAATCTATGATGCCATCGACTGGGATGATGTTTGGCATGTAAACAAGCACTTAAAGTGTTACCTAGCTTTGCAAATTATGTTAGTATATTATTATTATTATTATTATTATTATTATTTAATTAAAAGTTTTTATATGACCTGAAAATATGGTGACATTTATTGAGTATTTTTCTTAATTGTAGGAAGACAATCCAGGCAAAACATCAATGCCAAGATCTACATCTAAAACATTTAATTAAAGTAATAAACAGATGTGGGGTGAGTTTTTCTGTTTGGAAAAACAAAGATAGCAAGTTAGAATGGACTAATGGGTACTGCCTGAAAAAAGCTCTTAAGAAATCTTCCCATGAAATTTGACAAATGTATTCACCCCTCTAAAGTAGAAGATGTTAGAAAGCTTTGGCAGGTTTGTGATTATTTCAATTGTATATGCACACATAATCTTATAAATAATGAACTTGGATTTTATAATAATACAAACAACAATGCTCTACTAGCCCTGTTTACTCCAATAATAATAATAAATCAATAATAATAAATTAATTAACTTTTCAGAGAATATTGATAACATAATTATTAATAACAGTCAATTTGTAATGCAGGACTTTGCTGATTTGTATGACACAATCACAAACCTTAATCCAGACCCAAATGACATACACAACTTTGAGAAAGAGGCAATACTGTTCCAATAGAATGATATTTACAGTAAGTCACCAAATTGCTGTGCACAGAATTTACAATACAAATCTTAGTTATAATTGAGTTTACTTGAAAATTTATTTTGAAGACTATGGATTGGGCTAAGCATCTGATGTCCATTAAAGGATAAGGTTACAACTGGACCAATCCAATAATACATACATATTCTTGTGTATCATATACCAGTTTTTCTCAAAAATATTGCTACACTCAAAATATTTACCGGTCAAGGTAAGCAATAGTCCCTTATATTTAATTTGATATTAAAAAATAAATACAGCCGATATATGCATATTGTCTGCCTTTTCTGTATTAACAGATATCTCTTTTTTAATTAAGGGATCGAACAGAAAAACCATGATATAAGACAAGCTTATCACAGATCAATAAATAGGAGGGATAGATGTAAATCGTGTCTTGTTGTCGACAAGAGAAAGGAAGCATTAGCGCATACACAGCGACAAAAAAGGAAATACGAAAAAAGAATGTCGGTTTTTGGTATGGTGGAGGAAAAGCAGAAGTGATCCAAAACTTTCCTCGGGTTTCACTTCCTGAGATTTCTGAGGCCATGCTTCAGGATACCACTTCTGCAGTAGACAATCACGAGAAACATTGCTTTGGCAATTTTCAAACTAAATCAGTACATAGCCTCATAGATCGCTTGGAAAACAACACGAGAAGATACATTTTGTATCTCCAATTTATCAACAATTATAACAATTAGTGGTGGAAAACACATATTTTCTCTTTTAAATTTTACACAAAAAAAACCCCCATATAGCTAGTCAAAAAGGAAATCATTGGCATGCAGAATGCAGGCGCTCTAACAGCCAATCCTATTCAGCACCATCTTCCTCATGCACACACTCCACACCTGGAGTGCTTTAGAATATTTTATGAATGTTGATGATAGCTTGTTAGAAGTGTCCTATCATGATTATGATACATTTGAGTACGAGCAAAATGATTCTCCACCTGTTTCAAAAGGTAGGCTTAAGGCCCACCTCCCTTAAATAATAATAATAATAATTTTTATTTATATAGCGTTATTTCTTCTAAAAAACCAATAGCGCTTAACAATATTACTAATAATAAAATATATGAAACTAATATCTTATTGGGAATCTATTTATGCACACAGTTTTATTCTGGATACCATAAGAAACAGTTATCGCATCCCATTCAAGGAAACACCCTCTCATGTTTGTTTACCTAATAACAAGACTGCTATTCAGTACGCTGACTTTGTTGAGTCTGATATTTCAGAGCTCGTCCAGAATTATGGCGCGATCGAAGTACCCTATGTGCCACACATTGTTAACCCCCTTTTTGTGTCAATCCAGTCATCTGGTAAGAAGCGACTTATTCTCGATTTACGGCATGTGAATAAGTGTATATGGAAACAAAAGATCGAGTTCGAAGATTGACGTGTTTTACTTCCTTATCTAAAGAAAGACGGGTTTATTTTTAACTTTGATCTTAAGTCCGGATACCACCACATAGACATCTTCCCCGAGCATCAGATTTTTCTCGTTTTTTTCCTGGAACTTTGAAGGGGTTACAAAATATTTGGAAAATTTTTACAGGTTTAACGGCGTTCAAATTGTTGTGTTATTAGATGACGGTTGTGGAACCGCCGACTCTCTGGCCTTAGCTTGTTCTCATTCGTAATTCGTGAGAACTTCATTGAAGGATGCAGGCGTTGTAGTCAACAGTAGTAAATCTATTTGGAAACCTATACGATCCTTAGTTTGGCTCCGTATAGAGTGGGACATCACAGCGGCAACTTTTACCATTACCAATAAGCGGATTACTAACTTTGTTAGTATCGTTGAACATATTCTCAATCAGCCCCTTACGGTACAGCTCGATACAGGACATATTACCGTATTTACTCAAATAAGCACCGCAGCGTTTATTAAATTTTTCGCGCCTCTATTCGAAGTGGCGCTTATTCGAAGATGGCGCTTATTCGAAGATGGCGCTTATTCGAAGGTGGCGCTTATTTGAGGGCGGAGCTTATTTAAAAATTGGACGCGACAAAGAAATCTTTTTTTACATTTAATGGTACAGTATGTTACCCAGTTTCCGGCCGGAACCAGTATCTGGGGAAAAAAAAATTGATTCGATTTCTTTCGTCGGCGTTATTATTCATCGCCGACCGAAGTATGCCGATAAGAACCCGAACATTCCAGCTTTTCGGTAGTTTTGGTGGGATTTTTTTGCTCGAAGCCACTCGAGCGACAACGAGTTTTGTACAGGTGAGTAAATCTTCATAGGCTATTATTTACGCTTTTCACTGCGCAGTAAAACTACCATAGGTGAAAAAATGTCTCGTTTAATAGGAAATGTATAGCCAAATTTCTCAATTTATACAGCAATGATAGACTAAGGATAACGGCGCTTAGAGCATCTTTCAATATCAGGCAGAATTCAAATGTTATTGAATTTCAGCAGTCTAAAGTTTCGTTTCGAATTCGACTTAGGGTTCCAGTTTCCGGCCAACCAGAGGCACATTGTCATTCAATGTTGAGAATATGTTTTCAAGAGACTAATATATTCTTTTGTGAGAATTTAATTGTACAATTTGTGCCATTCATGGCTCGAATGAAGTGCAGTGAAATTACTTATACAAAGCGAGTTCACGGCGCCGTTTGTTACGCGGTTTATAATACCTATTAAGTTCATGATATAAATAGAAAAATAGCGACGCAAATTGCATATCCAAGCAGTCATTTGGATACACAAAGGTAATGAGAAAGAGAAACGTTTGGATGACAAATTTCAATCGATTTATACTCATGTAATATTATACATATTTTAATGATTGGGATTTTAAATTGTGGAAGCGGAATTAAAATGCCAATTGTCATTCAGACGTTTAATTGACAGTGAAATGATATGGCGAGTCGAAAGCTAAATTATAATGACCCCTCTGAGACCTTTCTCAAGGCAATAAAAGACGTCCGCGAGGGTTTGAGTATCAGAAAAGCAGCAACAAAGTGGGGAATAAAGAGAACAACGCTGCAGGACCGAGTGAGTGGTGAAGTTAAGTCCGACAGATGCAAGGGCCCCCCACAAGTTCTGACGAGGTCAGAAGAGAGGTCAGAAGAGAGTCAGTTTGCGTCTTGGTTGATCGCGTTGGCAATCTGAGGCTTTGGTTTGCCTAAAGATTCGTTTCTAGAATCGGTCAAAATATTTCTAAAGGATGGTCGAGTAACCCCATTTAAGAACAATAAACCTGGGAAAAAGTGGTTTAGAAGTTTTATCAAGAGAAACCCAGCGGTGAAAGTTCGCAAGGCACGCCCACTACAATAACTGAGGAATGTTTCTTAAAGCATTTTCAAGGAATGGAATTATTGAAAAGTAACTGGTTAAAATTAACCGCAGCAAATAGAATTGAAATCCCATATGTTGGATATTTGGAACTGGATGTCGAAGCCCTGGGAGTCATGATCCCACGAAGGGGAATACTAGTTGTGAAGAATCCAGTGGACCCAGAAACTAAAAAATATTCCCTGTTTGTTGGGAATGAATGTAATTCCTAAAATCAAAGATTTACTAAAATATGTCATATCAAGAAAACTGTTCTATTTTCGGTGTTTCCTGTTGTCATCCAAGAAGTCTGGGACCGAGCTAAGCGGCCTGGCCATTGAATAATAATGACCAAATTATGTAATCCAAGAAGTCTGGGACCTTGCTAAGCGGCCTGGCCATTGAATAATAATGACCAAATTAAACATGGCGGACGAAGAGAACGAAATTCGTTTCAGTCATTTTCAAGTGGATTTTTAGCTGTTTATTCCAAACGATTTCTCTTGTTTTTGGTTAATCAAATTACTTAGGGACTTTCTTTTGTTATGGCAGTTTTTTCTTTGTGATTTTGCTTCATTGAGGACTGAAAAATGTGTTTTTCATGGTTGATGAGAAGATCGACGAAACCCAGGGACTGCAGCAAAAAAGATAAGTATTTGTCCTTTATATTCTTGAGATCTTAATATTTCTTCCTAACCATTTTGGCGGGCTTTTAAGCTCCTTATTTGGTAATCTAAGCAAATTTTGAGCGCGAATTTTGATTTCAAAAAAATTGTTTTAGCTGAGTTCAAAATGGCTCTGACTTTATTTGGACATTTTAGGATCAATCCACCGGCGAAAAAGCTTAAAATTGTGAATTTTGACCTACCACAGACAAATAATAATGTTGTAGGAGTTTCGTTTGAAGCTTTTATCAGCTACCAGAGAGAAAAAGACGAATTAATTTCAACACTGAAGCGTGTAATCGCTCGTAAAGAACAGGAGCTGCAAAAGCTTTCAGAAACAAGAAAAGAAAACTTCATACTAAGAAAGGAGCTTAACGATGAAAGGAAACCATTCCAAAAATCATCCAAAAAGTTTCATGAGTTACACAGGTGTTCCCAACATCGCAAAATACAAGATGTAAAAAAATGGCTGAAAGAGCAATTTAAAAAACTCCCCCAAGATTGGAGGGCAGAAGAGGTTTATATAGACTTTATGTAGAACACTTGTTTACAATGGTTTGCATTGTTTTCCACTTCATTTCTTACAATTTTTGCTTTGTGTCAGGTGAAAGTCATTGTAGAAAATGAGACAATTACCATTAAATTGTTGGATGAAAATGTCCAAGAAGACGATGAATGATCAGTGACAAGAATAAGTTGGAGCGTTTGCAGAGAGTACTGTTGGTAAGTTAGCTACATCAAGTCATTGGATTTGCTACATGTATATTATCCAGGACATCATTTGCTTTAATTTATGTATTAAAAAGACTGACCCACTGTGCATGTATACTTTTGCAGGTTAAGGATGAAGGAAACATAAGCGATGCTGCCTATCATGAACTAAAACAGGTTAGTAAGAAGCAAGGGTGGCCGAGCAGTGAGCTCACCAGTCCTATGTGATTTGAGTTTGTCAGTTTCATTCTCTCCCTTGCTTTGAGGGTTTTTCTCTGGGTACTCTGGTTTTTCTCCCTCAGTAAGGAATGAATTAGTGAGCTGAAAGAATATTAGAAAATTAGCATAGAATATCACTGGCAGTAGAATGTAGAGGTACTGAATGTGAGAGTTCAGTGTCCCCAAATTATTGTGCAAACACTAGAGAAACTTGGATGCTTACAAATATTTGCTATTATTATTATTAGGTTCCTGGGGCAAATCTACCGCCAATAAATCAAGTAAAGGAGGAAAGAAAGAAACAAAATGCTATTGTCCCAATTACTGAACTTGATAAGCAGGTTTGATATTAATTCCTGTATACTCGTGAATGTTTTTGATATTTTATACCTACAAAATCAGCTCGTTTAGTGCATCTATAGGGCTGGCATTGTTGATAACTGTTGATAGCTGTTAGGTGTTTTTTTTAAAAAGTAGAAAATGGCATGCACAATAGGGAAGTAATGTACCATTACAGCCTTAACCATTAGTAAATTTAGTAAAATAATATTCATTAGCCATTTATTAGATTATTTTTCTTCATTTGCTCTAACTTTCTTGTTGATTTTGGGATTTGTTTTAGGATTTAGGCATGATGGGCTGCTACAGAAGTATAAAGGATATTGTAAAATATCTATCTTCTGACCCAGCATTTGTTGAAGCATTTGATGACAATGAGGTGATATTGCGATATGCTGGGGATGGGAGAAGGACTACCAATAAGATAGGCAGCACAATAGCTACATTTTATGTTCCATCTGAAAAGGACAGGAGTCCAGATAAGGAGTATTGTATCTCTATATACGATGGTTAGTTTATACATGTATAAACTAGTGGAGTTAATGTCATTGTACGTAATTAACACAACAATGTTTTTTTTAATGCAGTGGTTTAAAATATATCTTGGGTTCAATATTTTCAAACAAGTTTTATTATTATCCCTATTGTATCAGGTTATCTGAAAATGATTATTGATAGAATGGAAGCTGTAAGCCAAACTATTTTGAACATTTTGACCCAAAAATTGACCCAATATTATATATCATGTATCACGTCATCTTTTAAATCACGAATTTAATTTTGTTGTTATTATGATATTATTATTAATAGGACCAGAGTCTCAAGAAAACCTTGGGAAATGTTTGAAAGATGTGTTCGATGAAATGGATATTATAAGTAAAGAGGGACTGATGAAACATGAAACTGGTAGGTTTGATTAAAATAATAATAATATTCCTTTCATTTACATGTAATAGTTACAGACTGGCCAATAACAAGGACATTAGATGAATGCCACAGAATTGCTGATCATGAGGATAGCACAGTTCGTTATGGTGTGAAGAGTCACCCCCTGGTCAATATACAGTTCTCAAATATCATTCCAGATACTCTCCACCTTAAACTGAGAATTAGAGGAAAATTGTTGAACCAGGTATACATGTATGATTAGTGTTTGCAGAAATAAAACTCACAGTTTTATAATTCTCTTGAAATACTATTAAAACTCAATAATTATTGGAATTATATGATTAACAGGTAGCTTGCTGGGCCATTCAACAAAAAAAGAAACAGGAAATGGAAAATGAAATGACCAAGATAGGTGAGTGAACCTGCTGATAAACCACTAATAAAACAAAAACAAAATGAAGTATTGAAGGATTTATTATAATGCCAACATTTGTGCATGGGACATCAGAAAACCTCAAATTAATCTAACTGAAGCTGTTGAAAAACGTTTGGTTGTAAGTGTGATAATAGTCCGGCTGTTAAGAGCGAAGGTCTATAAATATCAAGCAAAATGAGCAAATCGTGGCCACAGTTGAAAAATGGATTTCTGTCATTTTCCCTCTGAAGAAACATATTACCAAGACACTAAACGTGGTGTAGTTTGTTTTTGAAAAGACCACTTAAATTTCGAGAAAATCGAGAAAATTCATTTTATCCATTTCAGCCTCAATTTCAGCAAAATCGAACGTGAAAATGGGAGGTCTCGAAATTTCTCTCGCATGCAAAATTGAAAGCTTCTTTTGAAACTCTGTTTTCGATAATAGGATAACCGAGGATTAAAGAACACGTAGAGTGTCAAATATCGTTCCTAGCATTCATTGTAGCAGCAGGAAGCCACGATAAATCGACTACATTTTTCAACTTACGGAGTTGTCGATTTCACCTCCATTACGGTTTTGATTTTTTTTGTACTGCCACTTCTCTCAATTCCCACAATCTACTCGCCACGTGTTGCTTAGAGGTTGTTTTAGTAAATATGTAAGAACTGGCTTGGGGTCTATCGTGATCATGAAATAAGACTCTTTCAAAAGGTCACCATAATTGACTGAAATACGAGAAATGTAAACAATCACGTCAGTGCTTGTACGAGCCGTGTGCAGACTAGCGGCCACAAAATGAGACTAAACTGCCTCTTTGGAACACAGAATTCCTTTTCATGTGCTATGCAATTCTTACTGAACGCCATATCCTCTGGTTTTTGTAAGATTACACGTTTTAGAGGCTCGCAACACTTCAGTTTGAAACACCAGAATCGGCGTGTTGTGTGACAACGAAAAACACTTCGCACCGGGTGGGGGTAGGGACAGAACTCGCCGAAAGGAATACTTACAGATCAAAGAAATTGTATAACTATTAACCTTTGTACTTTAAAATATAAATTTAGAATATTCTCAGCCGCTGGACTGAATAATATTCGCAATTATTAATTTTCTAACACTTTGCTACAAGAGACCATATTGTTATATGAAATAAAGACAAATGAAATAAGACAAAAGACAAATGAAAAAAGTGATTATTCAAAACTTTGTACGAAATACTGCAATATACATATAGACATAGTACAATAGACCATAATGTTACTAAAATAGTAGTAAATATTAATAATAATAAAAGCATCATTATTATTATTATTATTATTATTATTATTATTATTATTATTACTGATTATTTAATGAAGGTCGAACTTTCAGCCAGAGGCTGGTTTACAAAGTGCCAAATAGTTGAGGTAGTTGGCATTATGGTTCATAGAAAAGTAATATTTAACTCGTAGTTAATTGGCAGTAACCTTTAGGATATTTTCCTGTAAATAATAAATAAATAAATAAACTTATGGCCTAGAGTACAAACACTAAAACCGTGCAAAGGTTTGCACTAATTAGTACTAAATAGCCATATAGAAAACAATATAAATATCACTATTTGGTACTAAAGTAGTATTATTAATATTATTAGTATTATTAATCTAGTTAGTATATTTATTGTATATTTATTTGATTGTAAAGCGCTTTTGGGCTTCCAAGGAAAAAGCGCTATATAAATACATTATATTATTATTATTATTATTTATTGTTATTATTATTACTGATTATTATTATTATTATTATACTTGTCAGGAAACTAATAATCATTTAGAATTGATAAAATGTCATATAAAATGTCTCCCCTGGTTGCAGAGGGTCTACTGTCAAACCTAATAACTGGTTGCTTATAATTACGTTATCTCAGTCAAAATTCCGATACATAGGTAAAAACATTGAACTACTTCTGTGCGTGTAGCATTGTCATATTACAATATTGCAATCAAAGACGACAGACTGTTAGGGTGTTTAAACTCGTCATTCATTAGGGTTATCCGGCCAGTAGCTGTTAGGATCTTTTCCTGTTTATAATATAATCAACAAAATTACTCGATTCTGATTGGACGAGAGGAGTACAATATATTTAAAATTTATATTTTGAAATATATTTCAAAAACGTTTTTAAAATTGTACACCGCAGGAGTATCAATTAGGTTGCTATGGCAACGACGCGTGCACATGCTGGAGCAGCAAACTTGAATGGAAACAAACATGTTCAACATTTGTTTTGCTGTTAGTTTTAATGAAAACGACGTACAGAATTATTCGACTCTGTTGTTGAAATCACTGTGACCTTAGTTGAAGTGCGCGCGTTATTGACGCCATTGAGTGCGCGCTGGGTTTCATTTCTTCATGATCGTATTTTTTTTTAGCGAAATACTCGTTCATTATTGGCTTAATTTTCTCATGTATATGATGCTCGTAGGATATTTTGAAAATAACTCCTAAAATAGTACCAGAATCTCGACCGCTTGTGGGCGTGACATTTTTACCTACAAGGTACCAATTCTAAATAATAATAAAACAGTTTCCCGACAAGTACGTCATAAGTTTATTTACGGGCAAATACCCTAAGAGGTACTGGGATAACCCTAATGATGGTTTACCACCCTAGGCGGTACTAATCTACGAGTTGAATACTATTTTTTTATTTTTTTTTATTTTCAAGATATACTTTTCTATGAACCATAAGGTCAACTACTGGCTTAACTATTTACTACTATTTTAGTAACATTATGGTCTATTGTACTATGTCTATATGTCTATTGTGCAATTTGTAAATTGTATATTGCAGTACTGATTTCGTACAAAGTTTTGTATAATCACTTTTTTTATTGTTATTCATTTGTCTTTATTTCATATAGCAATATGGTCTCTTGTAGCAAAGTTTGATAATTAATTATTGCGAATATTATTCAGTCCAGCGGCTGAGAGTATTCTAAATTTATATTTTAAAGTACAAAGGTTATTAGTTATGCAATTTCTTTGATCTGTAAGTATTCCTTTCGGCGAGTTCTGTCCCTACCCCCACCCGGTGCGAAGTGTTTTTCGTTGTCACACAACACGCCGATTCTGGTGTTTCAAACTGAAATGTTGCGAGCCTCTAAAACGTGTAATCTTACAAAAACCAGAGGATATGGCGTTCAGTAAGAATTGCATAGCACATGAAAAGGAATTCTGTGTTCCAAAGAGGCAGTTTAGTCTCATTTTGTGGCCGCTAGTCTGCACACGGCTCGTACAAGCACTGACGTGATTGTTTACATTTCTCGTATTTCAGTCAATTATGGTGACCTTTTGAAAGAGTCTTATTTCATGATCACGATAGACCCCAAGCCAGTTCTTACATATTTACTAAAACAACCTCTAAGCAACACGTGGCGAGTAGATTGTGGGAATTGAGAGAAGTGGCAGTACAAAAAAAATCAAAACCGTAATGGAGGTGAAATCGACAACTCCGTAAGTTGAAAAATGTAGTCGATTTATCGTGGCTTCCTGCTGCTACAATGAATGCTAGGAACGATATTTGACACTCTACGTGTTCTTTTTTTTTTTTTTTACTTTTATTTATTTTTTATTATCATTTTTATTTCAATTGTACAAATATAAATAACAGCATATATAAATAACATATAATATACAATACAATATGCAATACGAAATACAATACGATATACAATACGATATACAATACGATATACAATATACAATATACAATATAGTTAACTAGGTATTGGGACTGTAAAGACTGAGCAATATGTATAAAAGTCTATATTTTAGCATCAAGTGCATTTCTCAACTTTTCAAATTTTGTCAGGTGAAATGATAATTTGTTATTCTTATAGGCAATAGTATATTCTAACTTTTCGTAGTGTTTCAATAAGGTTTGGAAACCTTTTAAACTTAACAAAGAACTATTCCTACATCTGTATATAAAATACTTATATAAAAGAAGTATAAAATTGACTAATATAACGTTATTGTTATCATGAAGGCCGGTGACCATTAATACTGAAGTTAACTCTGGTAGTTTGATATTATACGGTTTTAACCAATTAGTTATATCAAGATATAATGTTGCTGAGTCTTTACAGTACACAAAGATATGTTCAATAGTTTCGTTATTAGATTGACAGAAAGAACACAGAGGGGAAGTTTGGAGTTTAAATCTAACTAGATCCTTATTTAAATATAGACAATTCATAAGTATTTTATACTGAAACCATCTAAGTTTCGTATCAATGGTAGTTTTATATATCAGACAATAAGCTGATTCCCAGTCAATAGAAATATCTGAAAAGATTTGTTGCCACCTACGCTGAGAAGTTGGAGCAGTGAACTTTCTGTCAATAAATAGGTCATAAATCTGTTTTGTTTTGATTTTGTTTATATTAATCTTCTTGCCACTTATTTCAATTTGTCTCTGTGGAGCATGTACTTGTGAAGGCATGTGCATATTTTTCTTTAATTCTCTCTTCCACTCCGCTGGAATAGCACTAATTAAACCCCTCCAACTCATATAATCTACCTCCAGTAATCCTTTCATTTTCGCCCATTCCCAGTTGAAGCCAGTGGTGGTCCCATAAATCACTTACTCGTATTTCATTTCTCGTATTTCAGTCAATTATGGTGACCTTTTGAAAGAGTCTTATTTCATGATCACGATAGACCCCAAGCCAGTTCTTACATATTTACTAAAACAACCTCTAAGCAACACGTGGCGAGTAGATTGTGGGAATTGAGAGAAGTGGCAGTACAAAAAAAATCAAAACCGTAATGGAGGTGAAATCGACAACTCCGTAAGTTGAAAAATGTAGTCGATTTATCGTGGCTTCCTGCTGCTACAATGAATGCTAGGAACGATATTTGACACTCTACGTGTTCTTTAATCCTCGGTTATCCTATTATCGAAAACAGAGTTTCAAAAGAAGCTTTCAATTTTGCATGCGAGAGAAGTTTCGAGACCTCACATTTTCACGTTCGATTTTGCTGAAATTGAGGCTGAAATGGGTAAAATGAATTTTCTCGATTTTCTCGAAATTTAAGCGGTTTGCCCCAAAATGAGTCATTAAAAAAGTTCACTTCAGTTTATGGTGATAGTCATAAATAATAACTAATGAAATGAATCAATCTAATAATAATAATAATAATAACACTTTATTCATTAATATTAATTAATCTTCGACTAATACTTTTGTATTTGTTTATAGTTCTAATATATCACGTGCCGCAGTTTCTGGATAAATTTCAATCACTTTGTAAGGTCAATTGTCAAACAGTGGAAAAAAAGAACCACCTCCAGAATAGGTCTTTCCACAGAGCAAGCCAGAAGAGTGGGAGAAATTCTAACTACACAGTTCAGGTACTTAACTAAAAACCTGAAACATATTTACTGACAACGGGAATCAGAGAAAAATAATGACGGGATAAAAATCCTGAGCCGCATTGTGTATCTTCTTTGCATGTAATACTTTCCTTCATTTATAGTTATTTGTGATTATTGATGTGTCCACAGATCATTTTTGATCAACTTTGCCCGTGTGCACAACATTGGGCGACAAAAGAGAGCATATAATCGTAAAACATAAAGATATACCAAAGAGAACATTTGTTTAGGTGGAATTAGAGGATAAAAATTACCACTTTCTCTTTCTGTATTCCCACCTCAATAAATGGTTACTTTGATAGAGGGAAAAAATAATTATTTTCCCATAAAACTTAACTTTATGCCAGGTGGGGGAGGGTGCACATGTGAAATATTTACTGCAACTCTGCCTGGAGTGACAATATTTTGATATATTCAATAAGTATTTGACATGTAATAATTTAATGTAAACAGTAGTTATCAAACTGGTTAATAATTCATGAGGAAAACACAAGAAATCACGACTGTGGAGGTGCCGGTTGTATTAAAATACAAAATTATCCTGATTTGCATAAACTTAAGCTTGGATTTGCTCGGCCAGATTCACAATAATCTTGAAAATTCTTGTAAAACATGAAAGAACTAACCTAAATGTAGAAGTTTGGTAAGTAATACACAATATTCATGTACATGTTGTATATGATTTAAAAACTCTCGCCTACGGCTTGAGTTTATAAATCGCATACCACACGGCCAGCTTAATATTGATACAAATGTATATACATGTAAATAATACCATTTTTAAATATTGTTTTAAAATATCATAGCATGACTGTACATAAGAGGGATGTAGACAGGTGGTAAGTATTTAAAGTATTTGGTAAGTATTTATGAGCAGTCCAGTGTCGCTTATTTATTTTATTTATTACATGGCTTGTAGCCAGAAATGACTGTATTTAAATTAAAAATTTCAAATAAATTTTTTTTATGATCTCTACCAATATGATACAGTGTATCTTGTACATGACATTCTATATCATGTAAATAAGAAATAAAACAATTTTTTGAATTGCTTACTGTGTTCATTTACCACACCTTGTCTCATGAATGTTTTCTCCATAAAAAAAGGGAGATTGATTGCATAAGTTGCAATTTTTGCTCAACATTGTTTTTGAATGAACTTACAGTATCTCCAAAAATGAGACCCATAACCATCCCATATTGATTAGAACTCCATGTCTTCATTGAACTTGTGTTTGTGTCAAACTTTAATGAGTTGTTTTTCTATGAAAGTGTGGGTAGAGGATACTTTCCTACAAATGTTCCAATGGCCAATGGCCCGGGGGGGGGGGGGGGGGGGGGGGGGGGATACTCCCTTTGTCCAATTGGTAGGGGTGATCGGCGGTCGGTTTTGAAAACGACCCCTAAAAAGTACGCATAAACATTCAGCATAGTTTTTCTGTGTTTTGTTTTCAACCAGGTTAGGCATTAATTAATTCCATATTTAGAGAGACTGTTAGACCACTCAAAACTCAAAACATGCCAATTTTGAGAGTGGTCTATGATCATTGAAAATAACTACAGTAGTTGTGCTAGCATAGTGGGATTCAAGCCGAGGGACAATTGAAACTTGACAAGACGAGTATTATATACATTTTATTGAAGTGTTTGCTACTACAATGCACAGACAAAAATATTTTGTAACTACATTTGCAAAGATCACAGAACAAAGAGGAGATGATGTGCAGAGTGACCAAATACATGACAACTAGGAAAAAATTGACTACCAGAAGTAGTCTACCTTGAAACAAAAAGGTGAAAATACACAATGAAGTCTCTCTGTGTTGACTATCAGATGCATGCACATCCATGCAGATGAAAGGGTATATATGTCAATTCTGGTATCAGTCAAATTAACAGAACATCCACTTGTGATAATGACGTACAAGCTTCCACAGCTTATTATCCACAGTGTATTGGAGTATTGATGCGTTTACTAAAAACAAACAAATGAATAGTAAATCAATCAACAGCTAAGTTGTCCCTCAACTAAAGAACAAACTACTGAAGACCCAAAAGAACCAGAATGAAGCTTATTTAAGTTCCCGGGGGGGGGGGGGGGGGGGGGGGGGGGTTTTCCTATATATGCTATATGGGTATGTGCCGCGGGATAGGGTATGGTTTTTGAGCTCCTTATGTCTGGGATAGGGTATCGTTTTTGCACTTTTATTCTAGGATGTGGTACGCTTTGGTCTGGTATAGGGTAACGCCAATACCAGTCGCATCAGTTTACATATCCCTTTAGCACGATTTCAATCTGGGATAGGGTATACATTTTTATGCTTTAGTCTGGGATAGGGTATACATTTTAAAGCTTTAGTCTGGAATAGTGTATGGAAAATCAAAATTTGAGGTCTGGGATAGGGTAAGGGTTTTGAGGTGTCTGCGGCACACCCCTACCCAAAAATACCCTTAGTGCCCCCACCCTAGTGCACCCACCCCCCCGGGTTAAAGTTCCATGGCTTACTTTTCCTTTGTTAAACAGCATGTTTCTCCTTCGCTTGCAAAAACTGATATCAAAGTAGGCCATTGGTGGTAGTGTAGATTTCTCTGGTTGGCATGTAGGTGGTCTTTTATCCTCGTCCTCCTCATTGTATGTACAGCGGGGACACGAACTATGATCGTAATTGATTCGCAGCTCATACCCCCACGATACATACAGTTTGGAAGTCGGATCTACCTCGCAGACGGTGGAGCTGTCCCCAAATTGCCGAGCTATCGAGTCAGCGCCAAACACTGAAGCAATCTCGGCAGCAGTACACGCGAACTTGACATTTCGGGTACCCGAAAAGTCAAGTCCCCGTTCTTCCCCAAGGAGAAAAGTTCCTTTTTGAAAGAGAGACGAAAATACTCTCTTCGAAAAAGGAACTTTTACACGTACTCTCCGAGAAAAACCAATGTCGTTCTCGGGAGTACGTCGGAATTGTAGCTCGTCAAATACCGCCGATTTGACGACCCACAATTCCCGATCCTCATCGCTGAGGATCGGCAGCTCTCCTTGGGCCACTGCACTGCTGTCGGGATTGCCAGTATTGTCTGCTAGATAGCACGACAATTCAGGGTTGTCCACGAGGGAGACCCACGAGTTGACTTCTTCGCCGTACCCCTTCCATTTCACGTGCACATCATCTCCTCTTTGTTCTCTTACGTCCTCCACTTCCCACAGTACTGGTAGTTTTGTTCTTTTTATCCGCGATTTTTCTTCATCTATTAGGCCCATTTCATATCCTTCGAACCTTTTGGGCCGTTTCTTTTCTCGGGTCTCAAGTTTGTCCGCCATTTTGAGAGGAGGCAACACAGGCAGCCCACGGTGTTTTGGCGGTGATTCCAAATAAGGAATTCATTAATTCCTAATAAGGTGCGTGGCCGAGGCAAGCTCAAAACAGCACAAATCGCTCGAGTTTTCTTGATATGTGGAGGAAACACAGTGGAATCACATCTCAACGACTGGTACAGACTGTACATCAAAGATAAAGAGTACTTTTGTCAAAGTTGCGGGAAAGTATACAGGTGCTACTATTCAACTGACTGGATGTTACAATTGTTGTTTTGATTGAAACATTAAGGACTCAACTACCTGGAAACTTGATTGTCATGAATACAGTTGCCAAAGTAACAAATGGATATATATGTAGCACGTGACATGGATGGTGCAATGGGCACTAAAGTTGACTTGAAACAAGTATCAGCAAGTGAACAAATGGTCTTCCAAAGAGAATATACAGTTAAGGACCAACAAACGAATACGAGTAACTGCCCAACTGATTTGAGTGGAATTGAGTGGAATCTGTTATTCCAGAAATCTGCGGATGTGTTTGCTTTAAGTGACACTGATCTCGGATACACAGAGACAGTTACACACAAGATACCAACTACTGATG
The DNA here is from genome assembly GCA_033675265.1 of Actinostola sp. cb2023. Taxonomy (NCBI): domain Eukaryota; kingdom Metazoa; phylum Cnidaria; class Anthozoa; order Actiniaria; family Actinostolidae; genus Actinostola; species Actinostola sp. cb2023. The sequence continues at coordinate 133,014 of JAUJYZ010000699.1, read as the reverse complement.
AAGTTCCAGTTGCTCAACCTTACAGACGAATACCACCTAACCAATTCCAGGAAGTAAATGAACATATACGGAAACATCTGGATCATAACATCATACAAGAAAGTCATAGTCCTTACGCTGCACCAATTGTCTTAGGAAGAGAGATGGCTCATAAAGGATGTGTGTAGACTGTGAGAGACCAATTCCCTCTTCCAAGAATCGAAGAATCTATGTTTTTTTTTACCATGGATCTGAGGATCTTGCTAGTGGATTCTATCAAGTTGCTATGGATGAAGAGGATAATCTATGTTTTTTTTTACCATGGATCTGAGGATCTTGCTAGTGGATTCTATCAAGTTGCTATGGATGAAGAGGATAAGAAGAAAACATCATTCACTACATCATTTGGTATCTTCGAGTATAACCGTATGCCCTTTGGTTTGTGCAACTCTCCAAACACTTTTCAGAAACTTATGCAGACTTGTCTTTTATTTAAAATCACTATATTTTCCAGATTATGCTTGTTTATTTGGACGACATCATTGTGTACTCCAATACATTTGATGAACAGATAGACAAACTAGACAAAGTTTTCACAAGACTACGGGAACATGGGTTGAAACTCAAGCCAGAGAAATGCCATTTTGTTCAACACAAAGTTACTTACATTGGACATTTAATCTCATCTGAAGGAGTGACAACCGATCCCGACAAAACTAAAGAAGTGTCAGAATGGAAACCACCAACGAGAGTTAACCCATTGATTCCTACACTGGCTGAAGCCGGTCGTAAACATAGATACTGCTTTGAAAAATTATAACTTTCTGAATTTTCGTAACATCGATCTCATGGCCAGTTATTAGTGACAACGAGATAACTTTCCAAATTTTAACCTCAAGTAAACGGACTTACAGGTCCGATTTCTGAGCATTAGTTCAATTTGTTTTTCATAGAAATAAAAAATGCGCGTTTTGACGCAATTTCACACCTCGAAAATGAACGACATTTGACTTGGATTGTCTTCCAAAATACATCATTGTGAAACAAAACGCTACTTTCTCAGCAAACTTCCATCTCTCTTCTTGATACAAGCGTGAATTTTTCCCCATCTTTTCCTTAACTCGCCGAACAATAGCCATTTCCTTACAACCACTTTCGCAAACACGTGTTGTCCTTCTGCACGCCCGAAAAGCATGCTGGGAACATACGGGAATTTTTGACAGCGAGGGCCCCGTCCTTTTCGTTTTTTAGACTTTTTTAGAGTGTCGAGCCACTCGGTCCTACAGGCAAAATATTGCACCGGTTGCATTCTTTACAAGTCCAAAGTCGCCAAAAATGTCTTTGTAGGTCCTGGAATCCACAACAGAACAACCAGAGAGACGATTTCACAGTTGAGTTCGCCATTTTGAATTCCTCAACGCACTGCCGATATGTCTAAGTGAAATCGGTTCTCGCTGCTGGTTTCTTTCAGCAGAACGGTCTCAGCTCTACCACACCAGTCAAGCTTAATGATGCTGTTCTGGGGGCTTCTGTGGTGAATAATGGCTATAAAACACTCTAAAATGTAAAATAGGCCGCTCCTAGCAGCTACGAACTGCTGGCCACGAGGAGATCCATGTCAAGAGAAAGATCACACCAGACCGTGAGCTTTCAGAACTGTCAAGATTTCCATGTTAGTTCCAGAAAATCGCTAAAAAACTCAAAATAGCTCAGGGGCGAATGGGTTAAGGAACTTAGATCATTTCTAGGATTTTGTAGTTACTATCGGAGATTTGCTAAAAACTTTTCTAGGACTGCAGGAGCACTGTACCAGCTAGTCAACACTTGTCTACGAGAATTGAAAGAGAAACAGAAGTTGGAAGTACCAGTTATTCAGCGGTGGGGCCTTGAATGTCGATGTTAGTCACAAGTATATTCCAGCCGATTGGCTCAGTTTGTTATTAAGTGTATCCCAGCCGATTGGCTCAGCTTGGTTTTAGTATATCCCAGCCGATTGGCTGCATGAGTTTGGTCTTTTAGTATATCACAGCCGAATGGCTCAGCTTGGTTAGTATATTCCAGTCGATTGGCTCAGTTTTGTGATTAGTGTGTTCTAGCCGATTGGCTAGTTTTTGCTGACAATTTGTTGTATCCGATTGGCTCATTTCTGCTGATAATACAGATACAGCCGATTGGTTCAGTTCATTGATTCTTTTTACAGCCAATAGGCTTAAAAGTTTTTCTTTGATAATCACTTATTCTTGTTGCCTCAATTGTTGCAGATTTAGTTAGAGAATCCATTGAGGAACGTTTCAGTCACGTCCGTGATCATTGATTGAAAGAACTCGTTAGCACCCTTCCTGATGCAATGGTTAAAAGTAAAGCGGAGAATACACAAAGGAAGTACAAAAGAGGCTTCGAGCTTTGGAAGAAATGGGCTTCGAACTTTCTCGAAGTAAAAGTGTTACCGGCTTCTAGTTTATATGTGGCATTGTTTGTTCTTAGTGTAATCCAAGACTGTGTGTCGTGTAGTACAATAGATGAAATTCATTATGGGTTAAAGTGTGTTCACGATTTGGTAGGTTTTCAAGATCCATGTCAATGTTCCATAGTTCGGACGGTTCTTGAAGCTTCTAAACGACTTTTGAGTACTAGAGTTAAGAAAAAAGAGCGTATTATCCCTGAAGTAATCCAATTATTGTTTCAACAGTACGGTTCATCTGATGTGAATTTATCTGACCTACGCAGGTTTTTGCAGTTCAATGAATTAGCTTTGTCACTGTTTTTGCTTCTTTAGTTAAAGTAGCCTCATGAGTGGAAGAACCGGTACCAAGAACCATTATGTTGTTTTACCCATATATATTTAATAGACATGGTAGAGCACCTGTCATGAAATCGGGGTGACGTGGGTTCAAATTCCACTCGATCGAGGCGCCTGATTTTTTTCGAACATTTGTTCTGTATATTCCTCATTAGTTTCCATTTCTATATCTATTTAATTGAAGTTAAAATAGTTAAGCCAAGAACTGGCATCTAGAACCATGTTATATAATCAAGTTAATTCATATTGATTTCAGAACATGCACATCTTGTAAAATAGTTTGAATAAAGACTAGCATGTATTGTCGTGTGGACACACTGTAGTTAAGAAATAAAAAACGTTTTCCGTGTTTGCACAGGCTTATGCAAACCGAGGGGAAGTTTGCTCCCAAACTTTCCCGAGGTTTGCATAAGCCTGTGGAAACATGGAAAAACGTTTTTTATTTCTTTTATAAAATAACTACAAGGTTATTTAGGAATACTATAATCAAATAATATAATACCTTAATAATAATACTTTATTATTTATAAAGCGCTTTTTCTAGTGCTCAAAGCGCTATCTAAATTATAATTACAACGATAAAAATACTAATACTATAATTCCTTAAAATAATAATCTAACATACATGTATACAATACAATAAAATAAATATCACTAACCAATTAATATTTACAAAATAAAACATAACAAAAGATAAAAGAAAATATTCATATAACCTAGTGTGTTCAGAAAATAACTAACTAACTTAAAAATAATAATTTAAATAAATAAGTTGTAAGATCCTTCTTAAAGACCTCAACAGATAAATGTGCAATTCTCCTGAAAAGCGTCAGAAATCGCGTGATATCCAATGAAATTTCACAAAAGAAATCAAGTTTAGACAAAGCGACTCATAATTTGATAGAAAACTACAGAAATATGTATTTCTGTACTTCGTACGTGAACTCTGTACACTTAAAAAGGAAGCAAAGTGAGAAAAACCGATTTACTGATAAATCCTGAGACATCTGAAGCTATTATATTGTTTTCTCTTTTCTTGCTGGAGAAAGAGGTAAAACTTTGCGGTACAGTTGGACATTTTTCACACACGGCTGTAAGGCCGTACATATTGCAAGCTAGTAAATTTGTTGTTTGTAGCTATAAAAAACGCTTCGTTTAGTGTGGAAATGGTATCGTTTATTAGCTCTACATTTCAACAAACAACTGAGTATGTGTTTGAGAAACCTGATCAGTTTTAAAAGTTTTAAAATATATTTATTTTTTCTTCGTTATTCTACACAATTTTTTTGAATTTTTTGTTATTGACAAAACTTGAAGTTTCTGTGGCTGCCATCAGAGTTTCCTACTTGGATGGAGTTTCGGGACGAACTGCTTGAACAAATTCGGACTTTTATTTGCACATGAGATCACTTTTCTACATGAATTCGAGACCAAAATACATACAAAGTCAGATAACAAGACAGTGCGACTCTCCACACACGTTCGCCAAACGTTCTAACTACGTTTTACAATGTTCAACCGCTGGCCAGTTACCACAGGAAACCCAATCTTGGCACAGCGCTCCCACCTGTGGCAACAGTTTCTCAGTTTGAAAACAGCAAAAACACAACAAGAAAAGATAAGAAAAAAATATGATTCCATGGTCGTTGTTAAAAATGTATTTAGTAAATAAAATGATTTTTGACAACAAACAAATTCGTTGAAATTCACTGGATCGCTCTTTGACAAGACAGTGTTTTTATAGCCTGATGCAACACGGCTAATCAGCCAATCAGAGCACACGTTATATAAAATATATAGAGAGATTATTACATGTTAAGATCAGGATACCGTTTTTATTCACGAGATTTTAATGACAAATCACGAACGAGCGAGTCTTCGAGCGAGTGAGTGATTTGTCATTAAAATCGAGTGAATAAAAACAATATAATGATCTTAACATGTCCTAATTTGTTTATTACACATTAAGCATTGATATACAGTACTGATAAGGTTTAAGGTGACTCCAACATAATTGCGAGTGCATTTTGTGATTTTTTAAACTCGCTCGTATCGCGTCAAAACCACTCGGATATTTCTGCATTTAACACATGTAATAACTCAAACATCTAGGCTATAAAGGGTGTATTAAAAAAATTATTTTTTAGTCGCGTTTGCCGTTACGGGCCAATTTTCTAACAGTGGTTTTTCATAATATTGTCCTCCTGTTCGCTCAAAAATCGTACGATTTCCATGAAACTTGAGATTCTTGATAAATAGATTGTCATAATTTTGTCTGCCGGGTTTAAAGAAAATCTCTCGAGTGCAAGTTGTGCGGCATTATTTTTATGGTCAGTTTTTAGGCCGCGCAACTTGCAGTCGAGAGTTTTTTTTAAAACCCGGCAGACAAAATTATGACAATCTATTTAACAAGAATCTGAAGTTTCATAGAAATCGTACGATTTTTGAGCGAACAGGAGGACAATATTATGAAAAACCACTGTTAGAAAATCGGCCCGTAACGGCAAACGCGACGGAAAAATATAATCTTGAATACACCCTTAAAACCCTAGATGTTTGAGTTATTACATGTGTTAAATGCAGAAATATCCGAGTGTTTTTGACGCGATACGAGCGAGTTAAAAAAATCACAAAATGCACCTTAAAGCAACTTTATTAAAATCACTAGTAAAAGTCATTGTTTGCTCACCGAAAAGACGAAAACAACATTTCCTTGATATAAGTGGTATCCATCGACTACTTCGAAGTACTGCTCTTCTTTATCGCTTAATTAAAATGATCCGAATAAGTTTACGTCTTCATTGGTCTTCCAAGCAGTGTTTTATGGGGATCCATCCCCGCCAAAATTCAAACATTTAATTCAAGCATGTAATTCTTCAATTCTTTAATTCAAATACTCAATCCTTCGATTAAACCGGTCCATCCTTCATTCAAACATCCAATCCTTCCATTCAAACATCCAATCCTTCATTCAAACATTCAATCCTTCCATTCAAACATTCAATCCTTCCATTCAAACATTCATTCGTCATATACAAACCTATACAAACATGATTTGGTATTTTTAGATCGGTTACACTCGAATTGCGGGCACTACAGTATTTATAATTTCGGTTTGAATTTTAAAGTGATACATGTAGTTGGGGACCGTATGCAAATTAGGATACTTTTATGGCCCAGTGACTTATTGCCAAGACAACAAACACCTTGTAACACAATGAGTCTTTGAACATGTTTGCCCTCCCCTCCCCCTCCCCCTCCCGGTGGTCAACATTGTATGGTGGGGGGAGGGGAATGGAGTGTACAGGTGGGTAATCTCGATCTAAGGTCTTCATCTAGTGTAATAATTGGTCTCAACATCACCAAATAATGTTTGTATATGTATCTATCTACAAGCCAGTAAATCATCAAAATAGTCACATACGCCGTTTTCATGGGCAACCTTCAATTATTCACTTTCTCCTGCTCTTATCATTAAACCGTAAGTCCCGTACATGTATGCCTTTACTTCTAACCTTATTTAAGGTGAATTGTCCGGGAAAGAGTAGGGGATCAATTGTTGCCTGGTGCAACAGTCTGGTCTCATCTTTAGCACATTTTATCATATTCACATGTCAATTTGCGCTTAATTATTAAACATGAAGTGCACTATTTCTGATTATTTCTAGAGTTAGTGATGAACCGGAAGTATATGTAATTGATGACTCTGGCAGTAATTCCCAATCAACCAGTTCTACTCATGGAACCACACCACCTGTGTCCACTCAAGGAATCACACCAACCACTCATGGAACCACGCCACCCATGTCCACTCAAGGAATCACACCACCCACTCATGGAACCACGCCACCCATGTCCACACAAGGAATCACACCAACCACTCATGGAACCACGCCACCCATGTCCACTCAAGGAATCACACCAACCACTCATGGAACCACGCCACCCATGTCCACTCAAGGAATCACACCACCCACTCATGGAACCACACCACCTGTGTCCACTCACGGAATCACACCAACCACTCATGGAACCACACCACCCATGAGTCACTAAGAGAGTTGCACTTCAGGTGCAACAGTTCAATCCCAAGAACTCATCATGCTAATTCATTTTGCAGCTAGCAGAAGACTATGGAGGGCCACGAAAAGAATTCGTTCAACTTATGTTGCAAGAAATCTTTGAAAAGTACTTCAAAGAAGGATTAAAAGAACGCTTTGAAAAGGATTACCACACCATTGGTCTAATTATGGGTAACTTAACTATATTTTACTTGATAATAATTATTGCTTTATTACAAATATTATTTTTGATAACCTATAATTCCTATATTCTTGTTGTAATTATGGTTTGCATTGAAACAGCTGTAAATTATCCCCTTTTACTTTAGCACTAAGTATGTTACAAAATGGCAAACTTCCACGTTTCATGGAAGAACAGTATCTTGAAGACGTCTTGTACATATTTTAGTGTGATACTGTTGGTAGAATGAATATTAAGAAGACAATGGATGCTTAAAATATTTAAAGTGCATATCAGGGTTATTTATTTATTTTGAAAATCGATTGTATTTGAAGTGAATATTGGGATGGTCCAGTATTTTGTAATTTGAACTTAATAAAGGTTTGAAATCGTGATATCATTGGTAATTCAGTGACGTCAACGCAGGCATCATTTATTATACAAAAGCAGCCCTTTGCAAATTACTGACATTTTTAAACTGGCAAAAAGTTATATTACAACTTATATAAATGATGTTAAACTTTTTTTTCTCTGTTAGAAAAGAGTGCTACTTGAAAAAATATTAATAAGTTATGGCAAATGCCTGCGTTGACGTCACCTAATTAGCATATCACGATTTCAAACCATCATAACTCGCCAATGCGAAGCTCAAATCACAAAATACTGAACCATCCCACTCTTCTATGCATGATTTCCTTCGAAGCAAAGCGAGAAGTCGACACAGGAAGCCCAAAAGACAAATACACAAACGTTGAGGATGGGAAGCCTGTGCTTTGTTCAAATTAAAATTGAGAATGTAATATGTGTATTTAGGGATTTTTCCTTTTTTTTATTACAGATAGCCAAAAAGTTTCCAATCTTCATTCATCTGTTCAGGAGAAATGAAGCACCATTAATGACCATCAGAAAACTTCAATTCTTTCTAAAGCCAGACTTCAGTGAAGATGGAACGAACACCCGTAAATTTGAGGGTGAAATGTATAGTGTCTTCGTTCACTATCTTAGGGAAGCTGCAAGTAAGTGATGAGTTTTATACTGACACTCCTTGAACTCTGGGAAATCGAAACTCGTATAACATCATCAGTCTTCTTATCCAGACTTATAGGATCTCAGTTGAACAGTTCACAGATTTTGAAAGATATGACAATACTGTACAAACTGTAGGTTAAAACTTAACTGTAACTTGTAGGTGGGCGCAGAGGGAATGTCACACTCAACAAGATTTTACAGTTTACAACTGGGGAGGATGAGGAGCCAGTACTTGGGTTCAAGATTCCACCATCCTTGGTGTTTGTGGATGCAGATGATGGGCATTTCTTACCAACAGCAAACACTTGCATCAACAGGTTAAAACTACCAGTTGCAACTATGACACATCCTAAATCCCTCACAGAAGTCCTCCACAACCTGTATGATTATGCCTTTTCTAATTCATATTTTGGCCTTGTTTAACTAGTTATAACCTTAATTAACTAACTGTTAAATACCAACAAAGTTCAGTTGAAGGGATCTGTGCCAGAACAGGGTATTATGCTAGTGACTTTTGATCGAAATCCAATTATTTATCATGTCAAATTCACAGAACCTAAAGGATAATATTATTTTTAGGTTTTGACAAGAGATAACTTACATTGTACATTGTTCTTGCACAGTCCACTTCAATTAATAATCCCAGATACATGTATTAACTGAAACACAGAGATTCAATGTCTCTAATGACCTATGGATCTGAAAAACAACCTCGGAACACATGTATGAATCTGATTTTTGTATGTGTCATATACCGGTATAGCATTTTACATACTGTCAGGCAAATGATGGCCGATTGTTTGTGGTTTGTCGGCAGACTGTTGTTGATCAATAAGAGGACAGGCACGTGATGTCAATTGGTTTTTACAATAACAAAAACACAGAGAAAAAAAAACGTTTTCCAAGCAGAAATACAACACGAAAATCGTGTGCATGCTCATCGGTCTTTGTATGCGTTGACCATTAATTTATATGTCTGTCCTCTTATTGACGTTAAAACTAACCAATCACCGCACGAGAAATTTGACAGTTACATTGTATTGTAAAATACCTGGTACATGTATACAACAAAACCTACAGTAATGTTTTCGTTTTGGCCCCTCGACCTTGATGCTTGCCTTGGGAAAGTCTCGGGACTAATAAAAATAGCTGCTACAACAATACGGTTGCGCACTTAGTTTCTTAGTAGGTAACCAAAAAGTTATAGTTTGTAAATAGATACAATGTTTTGTTAATTATATATAGTGTATAGTTTGTCACTATTTACAGCATTAATTTTTATGCATCAGTCATTTAAACCTGACCCTCAACCCCCACCCCTTGGTACAGTGTATGAGCAGGGCATTCAATTTTTCACTCCCCAGTAAACTCACCCATCTCCTGATGTTCAATACAGTAGAACCCCGCATTAATACGTCCTTCTCGTTATTATGGACAGTCCCCCAACCCCACACCCCTCCAAAAAAGAAAATCCCCTTATTTCCTTTGTATATTAACCCTGAAGTGTGGGTGCCTGAGTCAGCTACCCAATTAATACGGTCAGAATGTTTGGCCCGAAGGTGGCCACTATTAATGGGTTCTACTCTATTACTTAAAAATACTCGCATATCCCAGGATTCTTGGGTTGGGTGAGGAAGTGACTGCATGCCTACTCTGGGATCAAAGAGCAGGCTATCAAGTGAAAGTCCATGCTATTTCCTGTTAAGCTTGAGGTGTGGAAGGGGGCAGAGGGCTGGGGTTTGAAATGACTTCTTACATTTGTTTTGGTTTGATAGTTGATACACTATAATAATAATATTATAAATAAAATTGCAGAATTGCAGCACCATATTACAGTATTACATGTACATTTACCATCATTTGGATAAATGTGAATAATAATCAAGATCTGATAGACCAATGATTCAATGTATAAGTAGCAAAAATGAAAACATGAATGTAGCATTATATAGCTTAGGAGCATCATGGGATTAATTTCTCTACTTCTTCCAATATATGACAATATAGTTGAATGTTATAAACATCAGGACCGTCCAAGCGTACATCGCTGAGTGATGCCAGTTGAGTTTCATCTATTGGACAGGAAGTACCAGGCACTTCCACTGCATTCACTTGTTCTGCATCTGGTAGAGGCCCTTGCCAGTCTATACCATAGTTCTGATTGACAGAAAAAAAATTAAATATAAACTTAAATGTATGTTATGAGGTACATGTATTAGAATGAAGTCAAATCGAAAGAAAGCAATGGAATTAATGTCAGTACTTAAATACACCTATTTGAATAAATGTTGATCATGGATGATCTGAGACCAAGAGGAATTGTGCATGGGTGGTTTATAGTAATTCAGATGAAATTGCCAGTGTCAACATTTCTTATGAAATCTAAATATGTAAATATAGAAACTGCAGCTCGTACCCACAATTCCTCTTGGTCTCAGATCATCCATTTCATATCGTCCATGATCAATGTTTATTGAAATAGGTATATAATAAAATGTTCATGGAGTGCAATTTAGAAAAGCTTGAAAACTAAATAGCTAATTAGTAATAAATAGCACTAATGAAACAATAGAAATAGCACTATTTAGTACTATTTAAAATTAGTACTATTTCACGCTTTTCTAAATTGCACTCTAACCTTAACACATTTCTTTATATAAAAAGTATTTTGAAAGAAATTTGACAAATGTATTGTGTAGTTAATAAAGCACGCCATTCACTTTACCTCAGTAAATGTTGTATTAATGCCTGTTTGATTATTAGAGATATGTACACCTCTTATCCAAAGCTGAAGTGGACTGAGGTTTCCTGCTGTCCGAATTGGATGTCGTGTCCAAGCATTTTTCCAGTCTGTAAGACTCTTATTCAGCATTGGCATATATACATAATGCAAGCACCATATATGAATGTCATTATTTGGGTCCAGTACATTGCAGTTCTCAAGATGGTAAAACAAATCATAGAATAGGCACAGGCATTCTTGGAACACATCACGCCAAAGTCTCTCTATTCGTTGATTGTGGGTACTTTTACCTATTTTAAAATACATCATGTGAAAGTAAACATGTGAACAGTATTATATGCTCAGGGATGGATTGTTTTGCAGACACATGTAAACAGTAATGGCAGGATTCATTAAAAATTCAAAAAGTTATGAACCGGACAATATTTCATTTCAATGTTACGGTTCCTCTATGGTTCAACATGAACCAAGCAACATCATAGTTCTCTCCTCCTTTATCGCTCCTAACTCTAGAAGGAAGGCCATATGTAGCAACAGCTTCTGTAAAAAGCTTTAAGGACAGTGGAAGCCTCGTTATTACTCGATGCATGGAAATAAACTGGCATTCTAGAGTATCCATCCACCCCTCCATGGACTACAATTCGCCACCTTTAGTAAAAAGGAGAAAAAAAAGACTTTGCATTATACGTGTAGGACTGGCTATTTAACAATATTCTAGTGCATAATAATGAGGAATGGTTATTGTAGTTAACCTTATCAGTTTGTGGTTGCCATCTATATGCCACAATGCTTGAGGAGAAGACACATTATAGATTCTTCGGCGAACAGACTCCCTCCACCTGCAAAACACCAGTTGGATCAATTCTGAGAAGGGACTGCCTTATCCTTTCTCTTTGAAGAGTTATCCCTCGACTCTGCAAATAACCCTTCAGCAATCTTAAACCAACGCCTGGGTGATGCTGTTGAATGGTTTTTACTATAGTATCGACTTCTGCATCACTGATGTCACTGTATTTCCCTGTGGTTGGATTTTGAAGATTTAAATAAGTTTGTTTTGGATTCATAGAATTTACAGTGGAACCCTGATAAAGTGAATGAAATAGAACCCTTGTATAGAAATTCCTATTTATAATGAACACAATCAAAAAGCCAAAATGTAATAATCACATGACTGAAATGACAGATCAATAGAGATGATATATATGTTCATTATATACATGTTATTCCATTGTAACAAAAACAAATTATCACGATCACAGCTTATTTTAGGGGTGTAGCTAGGTACATTGTACTTTCAGTATGTTCGCACACACAAGTGCTTACAACTGGCAATGCGGCACATTATTACTATACATTGTAGTATATTGGGGTTCCACTGATGACAATATACACCACAATGACTGACGAATATAAATAAAAACAACATAAATATTACACTACTCAAGTGATCTTGCGAAATGTATACAGTAATGTTTGCAAATATGGGTTGGGAATTGTACAGTTAGTGTATGTACATGTAAACTTACTTCTTAGCCTCACTCTCATGCAAGATAAATTTCCAGAAATTAACAATCTATTTATTTTTATTAATAACTTTAATATCTTGTCGTAATAACTTTTTTACATTTTCTTACCTGAAATACTAATACCAAATGCAGACATCCTTCTCTCCACTGTCCTGGTTGACACACCTAACATTTGGCTCATCTGTGGGACAGTGAATCCAGTGTCTATGAGGAACGACAGTTGTTCCTCTTTTATCAAAAAAGAGGGCCTTCCCCGACCACCGGTAAGCACTCTCTCAGCAACATTGCGTTCTGTACCCCGGTCTGTACTTAGACGACGATCTAAATCACTTAAAAGAGCAATAACTTGCCCAATGGTGGATACAATGCTATCGGGAAGCTCACCTCTGTTCACGATTGTTCGGTTCAGGTATTCAAGACGAAGAACCAAACTAGAAATATCTCCTGAGTCATGTATTTGATCGATTCTCTCTTTTGTGTCGTGGATAACCGATAAGACATAATCTGTCATCATTTCACATGTTTTAAAAAGAAAACTGAACAATTTCACACAACTGTTGCTGCGTACGAGTGTGAGTGTGAAATCTGTAACTGTGCTATAACTGTTATCATATTTCACCCGGCCCAGGCTCCGGCGTAAATAATTTGCCCGTACTAGTGCCAGTTTTCGACTAACGATCAAAGCGACGAACGATCAAAGCGACGAACGATCAAAGCGACAAACGATCAAAGCGACGAACGATCAAAGCGACGAACGATCAAAGCGACGAACGATCAAAGCGACGATGTCCAAAGCGACGAATGTCCAAAGCGACGAATGTCCAAAGCGACGAACGATCAAAGCAACGAATGTCCAAAGCGACGAACGATCAAAGCGATGAATGGAATGTTTGAATGGAAGGATTGAATGTTTGAATGTTTGAATGGAAGGATTGAATGTTTGAATGGAAGGATTGAATGTTTGAATGGAAGGATTGAATGTTTGAATGAAGGATTGAATGTTTGAATGGAAGGATTGGATGTTTGAATGGAAGGATTGAATGTTTGAATGGAAGGATTGAATGTTTGAATGGAAGGATTGAATGTTTGAATGAAGGATTGAATGTTTGAATGGAAGGATTGGATGTTTGAATGGAAGGATTGGATGTTTGAATGAAGGATGGACCGGTTTAATCGAAGGATTGAGTATTTGAATTAAAGAATTGAAGAATTAAATGCTTGAATTAAATGTTTGAATTTTGGCGGGGATGGATCTCCATAGTGTTTTGCTCTCATTAACTTCAAGAAAACCATAAATATTGTTTGAAATAGCTACAAATATCGAACTTGAAGCCGCTTCACTTCGTCCTCAGCTCGATAGAAAAAAGCGGGAATCCAAACGCGCTCGCGTCATGTACAAATTATATAAGAGGGAATGTGATTGGTTAGTGTAATCTCTAACGAAGAATTTGATTGGACAATTCTATCCCGTGAAGTGATATCATATTATTTCACTAGTGATTGATATGATATCACTTCACCGGATATCAATTTTATTTACGCCTTTATCACACTGATATCAATGCTTAATGTGTAATAATTTATTATATTACATGATAAATGTTTTATATTCGGTGGAGCGGTGGAGCGAATTAGAAAATAAACTGTATTAGTTTCTTGTCTAAAATGTGTGACTCAGGCTCCCATGAGTTAAAAACTCTGAGCCCCATCCTTTCCATTTGACCAATAATTATCTCTCTTCATTCTAAGTCTATAGAAAAAAATGGAACAAATGAAACATTGTTAATTCACAGTCGGCTTGTTTACAAATTAACCTTAAATTTTTAGGAAAATTGCAGTTTCTGTTCAATAAATATGCATTAATGTCCCAGGTAAGTATCTACCTTTCTTTCTCTTTTTTTTGGCAATCAGATCTTCAACATGATAAATCCTTGAGTTTTTCTTGTCTTCTTGTTTTCTAGATGCAATGTTTTCCACTCGTCCGCGGTGCTAAATCTATTGAGATCGCTATAAAACCCTTTTCTCTGTCTTTCTGTCCGCCATGTTTTTTTAAATGAATATTAAACACTTCATTCAGAATCGGCCAATCCAAACATAGAATTAACAATAGCAATTGTTTCTCGCCCAAAGTCATTAGTCAACTGAATAATTGTATCACTGATGAGGGCTGTGAAGCCGAAAGGCCTCTGATCAAGAAAGATTTACGTAGCTGTATGGCGTGTTTTATTGTCTTTATATATATTAAAGTCATTAGAACTCAGGCTATTCCCGGTCATGACTGACTTCAATGGGTAATTCTGTGCGATGATGATATATCTAATTTTCATAAGGTGCAAAAACGTGTAAGGTGTATTGCCTCACACGTTCAGTTGTACAATACAACCCTGGGTAATAAATATTCAATAAAACGTAAGACACGGATGTCAGAACCGGGATATTGGGTAACTAAATAGTTCAAGAAGACAATCAAAGTGGCAAACATGAGGGATCTCATCAGGTTCGAGTTGCCAAATATGAATTGGACACCTGGTACCAAGGTGGTGTGCGTCACAGGTTTAAGTTTTATTCAGCCAATCAGCGATGTCGAATCGAAAGAGACAATATATTTCGCGGGAAGATGGCGGACAAAGATGAAGCCGTTTTTGCACAGTCATATGGATCTTCTCTAAGAGTTATATACACGATTTTCAACAATTTTGTTTTTGAAGGTAAGGGACAATTGTTTATTCTTTGTTGTAGTGTCATCTTATATCTTTAAAACCCTTTAGATGGGTAGATAGATAGATAGTTTTATTATATAGTTTTATTAGATGAATGTCATAATTGGCATTTATGGTATGTCTGTGAAACTCTTTCGTGAGTTGATGATTGATGTAAATATACCTAACGTTTAAAATATATTTGACAAAAATAATTCTTGGAACCCCTTGTGATTGAGCTACAAAGTAGAGGCACAACAGTTCCAAAATCATTTATTTCATCAGATTTGTGAACTGTTTTACAAAGCAATCAGTGTTCTCTACAATAATGCGAAAGAGAACATTTTATATTATTTAGCCAAAGGACTTGGAACCAATCGACCCGATAATAGTGGCCCAAGGCTTCCAATCAATAGGATGCCATTTGAACTCCTTAGCTACAATATACGTTACTTTGCATCTGATACAATTAATAATGTATGTCTTCACAGAAGCCCAGGATTTTGCCATGATGAATTGGAGGACATTGATGAAATCATTACTGATACAAATGGCCATGAAGTAATTAATGAACAACCACAACAATAAACAGAATCACCAAAGGATGAGGAAGGGGATGAGGAAGAGGAAGAAGGAAAAGAGGATACACATAACTTCTATGAATGAAATACACATAACTTCTATAAATGAAATGGAAGATGTTGAACAGACCATGGGCATGGTTTAGTGCTATTCCTACAGTAGATCTTTCCTTCTTCAGAGATTCCCGAAACGACACCAATACTGGACTCACTGATGAAGCACTGACTGGTAAACAAAAGCAGTCAATACCACATTGTGAAATCATTTTCTCAAGAGGGGTCTTAGATTTAATGCAGAGAAATAATCATAACCAAGAAGCAACTTTCGTAGAAATTGTCAGAAACTGGCATAAAGCTGCAGATGGTAGAGGACTATCAGAGGAGCTTCGATCACTGTACAATAACAACTTCCTCTTGAGAGACTGGATGCCATAATAATAATAATAATAATTTAATAATAATAATAATTTATTTATTCACGTAGAACACAAAAGAGCTTACAATAAAACTCGTGAGAACGTGCACGTGCTAAAAAATCTAAAATATAATATTATATCTGGTACTGGTACAATAGAGACTTTGCATCCATTGATGTGCTACAAGGGCTTTGTTTCATAGGGCCCCAGAAGGTCTCCCTTCCCCACCTGTTTAGGTTCATAATATTAAATATCGACTATATTTCAAAAACTGTAATTGTACATTTGACTCAACAAAATACCATAAGACTATAATTTTTCCAGTAAAATCTTTGTTACCACTTTTGAAATACTATTAATCACTATATTACTTTGAAATAGCTCTATAGACCCTTTTAATAAATCCCACAACGCAATGAGTTTCCGCACTTGACGTGAAATTTACAATTCTAGATCTATTCAAAATAATTATATTCAAAAGAATAAATTTGACATCAAACGCGGAAAATCATGCATTGTGGGATTTATTAAAAGTGTCTATGCCCACGTCCCTCCTTTGAAGATCGATAGTTAAATAATAACCAATCAGTAAGTAAGTTACTCTAAAAGGAATATGAACTATGGACACTGACAAACCGTTTCTTTCAAGAAGAGGATGTAAATATTTTGTTAATTCTTTGGCAATATATCCAACTGTGTGCCAACCCGTACCAAAATTCAGTAAAACTGCAATTGCATTGGCATCATATTCATTGTTGGGCTCAGGCCTGATGTTGACCAGCATTATCGTTTATCAATTCATATGCACATGAAATTGTTGTTGTTTATATGCCACTCCAAGCACCTTGAAAGGTAATCTGTGTTCACTTTAATCAGCATTATTTCCTTGGTCGAGCTGACCCTCTGGAATTGAACATTGATCTGCTGATTGTTCATTGTCATCTTTTGCAGTCAATGTTTTGTATTCCCATACAACTATGTAGGTTACATCCTCAATATATATTTTGTGTGACTTTGAACATAAAATATGTAATGGCAGGTCAATGCCAGTTACATATTCAGTCTTGAACAATGCATGCTGCGTGACACCCCTAATATCAACCAATTGGCTTTAGTGAAATTGATTGTGATCAATGTCAGCCATGATAGTAGTAAGAGTTAGAGGAATATATATTTCCTTCAAAGTCCTTCCTAATCATACAACAAGAAATCAAAATAAAATTGTCAATTACATTTGTATGAGAATTTGACAATAATATATAGTGCACAATATAAATGTTGGGGGACGGGAGGGGATAAGCTTTGTAACAAACCGATAATTTATTACTTCAATTATTGATTTAATACAAATAGTAACATTTCTGGATGTGTAAATCAAGGTAGACCTGTTATGGGATGATCAATTGATAATGTAAGTTAATACTGGGGTTATTCACTTTTACAACATTAAAGGGGCACTGTCACGACGCGCGCATGCAACAATTTTAATGATATGCAAAGATTATGCAAAGGTCAATGAAGTCAAAGTTTTCGGGTTTTCCCGGGATAATTTGTTCTTTGTGTTTATAAAAAAACGAGTTTTACGGTCCAGCTTTCGCAAATTCTAAACGCCTGGCTAAATAATTACTAGTGACATCTGATCAGATGATATAATGGCGATAATGAATCAAGAGACGATTCCCGAGTTGACAACACAGCCACAGGTAAATCATTTTATCACGTAAAGTTACATCGCTGAGAACTATTATAAGGACCATACTTACTTCTTTGTTTCAAAAGAAAGACTAATGAAGAAGATGTTCATACTACGTAGGGTATCTTGAAATTGTAAGAGTACTTGTTCAACAAAAAGAACTGGAAAAAGTAATCGGGATGCCCGTGCAAAGGACAAAATATTGAATGTAGTTCTCTTTGCCGTTGTGGCACAGCTGCTAAACCATACAAAAACAAAAAGTCAATGCAGGTGAACCTTGTCCGCACACTTTGTCCGCAATAGCTTTTTATCTGATAAATGTACTGTAAGGAACACATTGTAGACATGTTCTTCTTTGGAAATATAGGAATTCGAGTGATAAAACATTATTTTATTCCCCTACCTAGACAACGTGCACACAGCAACAGCCAAACCAGACCAGGGCCAGACCACCCGACCGAAGACGAAGAGAGAACGAGAGAAAATAGACGAGTAAAAGTAAGTTACCCCCTCAACTTTGAGATATATTTATTTACTTCACGCATGCTAGACACTGGTGTAATATAATATTATTATTAGTAGTAGTACTGTTGTAAATCTATACTATCCAAAGGATAGTATTATTGTCATTTAGTTCATTTGATTATAATAGTCTGAAAAAGGATTCGGTTTATTGCACTTACTTACGTCTTGTTTTGCTATGCAATGATACATAGCAATTTATATATACCCTTGATGAAGACTTTCTGAGAAAACTCTGTAATCGATCTCTTCAGAGAGGTATAGGGTCAATGTAATATATTGATACGACGACTCAGAAAATGCTGGTATCCTTTTTATTAAATATTTATAGTACTTACATAAATATAATCATATAAATTCCTTACGACTATCTTAGGGAATCATCAATCATCATTTCCATCATGGCTTTTTTCGATAGACAGATTTTTAATTGTACAATGTATAGTATAGCATCGATACTAATAGAGTACAAACAGTATACACATAAATAGTACTCTTTAGTACTAAAATAATACTACTGATTGTTTAATAAGTGCAAAGTGTTTCAAGGTTTTAGTATTTGTACTCCAGTAATATTTCTATCATGTGTATTAAAACATAATGTTAATAATGTGCCAAATGTTTCACTAAAAGTAACAACCCACAAGGTGGTATACAATATACTTTACAGGGGGAGGGGGCAACTCTCCCTACAAAATTGTTGTTTAGATAATCTGAATATTTGCCTTTATTTTTAAGGTTCCCAGTATATTACCGGTATTTTGTTTCATTGATATACAAAATTGATTTCATATGTACAAACAATACGTATTCACCTTGACCATTTATAAAGCACCTGCTTATTATTAAGACAATGACACATATGAAAACTTTCACTCTAATCTTCAACCTGATTCTTCACCTAGTAGCAATGATCGAGTTCAATATGTTGCACCGGAATGGTGTAAATGCCAGAAGTGTCAGCCTATGCCTCAAGAAATAGAGAATAATGTTGCAGACAGAATGCATAATAGCCATCGGAGTAAGATGGCTGTTATTACTTTCTGGCATTTTCGAAAAGATATCTTAACCACCGTAAACAATTTGCATTCTGAAAATAACTGCCTAGGCATTCAAAACGAGTCTCTTAAAACGCAATTAGCTACGTTAAGCTCACGAGTTACTCAACTAGAGAACGACCTTCGCGATTCGTGCGATATCGGTTTTTCTCGTAAATTCAATGTGGAATTCACTCGTCAGTCAATGAATTTTCCTTGAATCCCATAGCGGACATGCAGTTTTAAGTTTTTTAGTTTAGTTTTGTTTTCCATGAGCTACAGCGAGAAGCCATTCAGTGGTTATACGTGCGAGCCAATCAGAAAAAAAGCTGAGTTTGGTAGATTTGATCGTTGGTGAACTTGCCCTGTATTCCATCAGTTGATTTAATGGTCGCCATCATCTTACTCAGTGCATTGACACCCACTGGACTCTTCCTATACCAAATGTTGGTTCGGGTTGTCAACAGGAGATATAAAAAAAACAGCTGGGGACATTATCGCCCTTGGGACGACGATTAAGGTACTCGATGAAAGCCTGATATGGATCACGCTCGCCACCATCTGTCTTCCAAATTTTGTTGCTATACTTCCTCGCCCGTTTATTACTACTTTCTTCATCGCCCTGGCAGTTTTTCGTCTGCCTCTCATTGTACTCTATGTAGGTATCTTTAAAGAGGAAATCTTTAAGTTGGCAATCTCGTTGTTCTTGGAAACCTCTCATGCCCAGATGCACCATGTTATTCCACCAGACGGGTCGCAGGAGTGCTCTTGGGGAATGCATACCAACTCAAGGTATAGTACTTTTAAAAGGCCTGGTTCAAAAAGGCAATTTGGAAAATCACATTTCTTGTAATAACTCACTACCCTTATTTACTTAGCCACTCATATTTAGGCATAAGATTATATACAAGATTTGTGACAATTTGGTTCTAAAAATTGTGACGTCATGTGGTCACGTGACCTTATGGCGGAAAATATAGATTTTCTTAAATGCGTCGCGAAATCAATTAGCCATTATCAAATCGAGCAGGGGACTGGGAACGAGTTTATTAGAATTAATGTAATTACGAAATTAAGTTCATGACATGAAAGAGCATGTTGAAATTATCATCTGTGCAAAGTTTGATGTGATTTGAGCGAATTCTGTCGGAATTATTAACTTTTGAAATTGTGTTGTCCAGCCAAAACTTTACAGTGAATGTATGGTTTGGATGGACAACGTCAAAAATTTACAGAGTTTGTATGTGAAAATAGACATCTTTGATGCCCTCTAGCATCATCAATATTAAGCCGAAGTTCACCAAACTTTGCAGACAAGCTAAGTTTGGTCTGCTCTCTCAGAAAATGATGCCCATTTTTGCTAGTTTCTTATTGAATTAGTTTTACGGACTTGGTCCCAGTCCCCTGCTCGATTTGGTAATGGCTAATTCACAATGAAATAGTTTTTAAACGTAATCGCGTTAAGGATAACCAGTTAAACAAGATAGCGTTTAGAAAACCTGTCTCGGAATTATAGCTTAAGAGAAAACTACAGAAATATAAACTGATGAAATGGTCACGTGACCTCTTTTCCGAAATATTCTCCTTGCAAAAAGCGGGAGAAGGTTAATAGATGATCATAAACGTGATTATACACAACTAAGTACCTTGAGAACTGCGCCGCTTTCCCACATTTTTTGGACATCTTCGTCTTCTATGGGCTGGGCTGTGTTTGGTTTATTGCCAAAACCTTTCTTCTTTAGATCCTTTTTCTTCAAGGACAGCATTTCGGCAACCTCTTCAAATTCTGTACCAGAACCCTTTTCAATGTCGAAGTTATCTACGGCAGGAGGACATTGACGCTCAAGGAAATAGCGACGGAGGCTATTACGCTAATTTTGTAATGTCCCTGGTTCATATTCTTTGCCTTTATTTTCTTTAGTGGTTTGTTGTATCTCTAGGAAAAAATGCTTGAGTAGCTTCGGCGCTTCATTCTTGGAAATCTGCTCTAAGTTAAGTTCCTCTCCATATTTTTCCTTGTACCACGACTTGAATGCAGCAATGTCTTCCTCACTGTAGGATACAATAGCTGCTTTTTTGGCATTTTCGGCTACGTTTACTTTTTCATTATTTTGGTCTGCCACATCGAGGTTGCTTTCTTTAAGTGTTGCAGGATTTGTTGCTGTTGTTTTGCTAGTAGTTGAAGCCATGTTTCTCTCCTCTTGACGGCATTTCGTGCACTCTAAAGTTAGCGACTTTTTTCCTCATTCCAGGAATGGAAACTGCACTTTGGTAAAAATTCGAAAATATCTTGTTGTTGTTGTTTGGGTAGGGATTTCATTCAGGTTTCTTCAAGTTCAGTTGTTGTTTTCGCAAAGTTTGACATTAATAGTTCAAAATAAATAACACGGGTTGCCTGTGTAATGAGTGAATTCAGATTTTCAAAGCATTGAATTCCACGCTGAATTCCCTCATCCGGTTTGCTTTTCAGCCAATCAGCGCGCGAGTTTAATATGAGCTATGGGATTCTAATCAGTATCTAAGAAGAGATACACGGAATACCAGCAACCAAAGATGAAGATACGGGTATTTAGTTACCAAAGTGGCTGAATTACTCAAAGTCGATGTACACAGCTCTGACATCTCAAAGAGCCACCGGCTTCCCGTAAAAAAAGGTCAAACACCACCAATAATAGCCAAATTCTGCAGCAGATCACTCAGAGACAAGCTCTTCCAAGCACGAGGCATTGTGAAGAATTATAATTCCACCAACTTGAGCTTTGATCATGACAACAAGTCATGACATCAAGTCATGACAACATACGTGAATGAGAGCCTGACTGCGAACTCAAGAAAAATCTTCAAGTAAGCCAAGGAAATTCAGAAAGAATTCAGATACAAGCATGTATGGACGAAGTATGGAAGCACGACGGGCAGGAGAAGCCCAGATTTGATTCATAGTTTTCTGTCGAGTAGGAGACTGGGACGAGCACTGTTATCTGAATCCCCTCTCAGCCTTGCTCAAAACCGAAATATTCGTCACAAATAAACGCTCCCCACCCCGAAGAGGTTGATTTTTGTGCTTTTTGGCGGCAAGAGTTTTAAACACGAGAGAATAAGCTTTATTTTGATATATTATCATAGTACCTTTTGAAGAACATCGACTTTTCATCTACAAAGAGTATACAGCCGTATTGATGGAGGTTTTGCAAGGAATAAAGGAAGAGTAAGTATTTTTTCTCTCTCACATGCAGACATAATCGAAAAATCGAAAACGATAACTTTGTAGCACATTTCCTCAGCTTTTCATAGAGGGTTCATTTGTCAAATTTGGTTCTAAATTTCACCTATTCACACCAAGGGATTTAGTGCGGACACCGCTTCAGCCGAAGCGAAAAGCAGATTCAACATCGGACTGTATGCTAAACGAAGAAAGTTGGCCATGGAAACGTGTGTACAGGAAAAAAATTTATAATGATTGTGCTGTGAAACGAATTCAAGCTCGAGTACAATATGCTAAAAGAAAGGGAAGACTCATTATGAAAGCTTAAGCTTCTTTATTTTTTAGAAAATATGATATATTGTGCATCAAAAGGAGAACAAACCATTGAAAATCAGAGTGTAAATTCTCATTAATGAATTGGCTAGATTGTGAGAGTATTGTTGTGAGAATTAGATTTTCATCTTTAATAATTATTTATTTATAATTTATTTTTTCTGTGTCGCTGAGACAATTTTAATGATAAAAGTAAGCTTATATCATTCAGTATATCAGTCATTTAGTATATAAGCTTAGGTTGTTGAGGCAGAGTTTTCTGCAGCCAGCCAACCAAAGTTTCCAAGAATGCCAAACATAGAGAGTGTTTGGCGAGTGTTGGAGGCAAAGAGAATAGTGACACCCTTAATATATCTAGGGAGCAAAACTATCGGCAAGCAAACTATCGGCAAGGCAAGCATTAAAGCATTGAAATACATACACTGTACACCTAGATCGACAAGTAATAACCCAGTCCTGGATGGGATGTGGTCAACTCTCATAAATGAGAGTTCAACAAAGCACAATCTGCCATAAAAAATTCCAGCATCTGTAACAATAAAGTTCTGCCAAACATTGTTAAGGAAAAGGTTGAAGAATATGAAAAAAGCGAACAGAACATTATTCGGAGCAGAGTATTGTTATACAAGGGAGGTATTCTTACAAAGAGAAAATATAAGGAGATACGTAAAGAAAAGGTCAATTTTATGGCAGGGGTGTCAATCCCCAGACCTATTTCTTATGACCGACTGATGTCCTATGTTAATAGTATTAACATGGGGGATGTTATTGATTTAGAGGTAAGATATTTGTATTGAAAAATTAGCTTATATTTACTAGAGTACATACATAAATAGTACTATTTAGTAATAAATAGTGATATTTCTAGAGTGCAAACAATATAGTCTATCCATGAAACATTACTAACTAATTAGTACTAAATAGCACTGATGAAACAATAGAAAACAATAGAGATAACACTATTTAGTACTATTTAGTAATAGTACTATTTCACGGTTATATAGTGATTCTAATAAACCTGGGCATTACTAACTACACCAATACACACTATTAGGCACTCACTCTTTTGTTTTGTTTTCTTCATTTCCATCTAATAAACACTGACAGCTAATTAGTAGTGCCCAGGTTTACAGTGATTCCAACAAACCTGGGCATTAGAGTGGCACTTAACCCGTGAAACAGATATTAGCCAAGTAGATATTAATAAACTGTAAAAAACAATTCCATTGTTTTCTTTTGTTTTGATTTGACTATTAGTCAATAACTATTAGATTTTGATTCACGGGTTAAGTGCCATCACTTTACTAATTACACCAATATACACTATTAGACACTCATTCTTTTGTTTTCTTTTGTTCCTTTGCATCTAATAAACACTGACAGCTAATTACAGAATATAAATTGATTATCTGTTGTTTATTAGACTATGAATATTTTAGATGCAAATTATAGTACATTTTATATATTATATTTTAGGTGGCCTATAGTAGGGAATCTTGAATTCTCTTTAGGTCCACCTCAGATTCATTAGATTCACTGTGAATGTAATGTATTTGGAATTTGATTTAAAAAAAAATTGTGCCCAGGTTTATTGGAATCACAACAATAAAATAATATTTTGATAAATACTAATTATTAATAAAAACTGTACCTGTGTTCATAATAACATTAACTACCTCCCACTATCTCCTTCCACCTCACCCTCTCAATTATTATTATTTTCTTTAAAATAAGTAGGATTTTGCTTCAAAGACAGGAAAGAGTGCTGTAGCTGGGGTATACCGTCGGTTAGAAAGCTTCCTTATTCGTTTAGCACAGATGTACCTCCAGTTAGATGAACATAATAAGGTGTTGCACTGGTTTAATGAAGAGAAGGGAAAATTTCTAGTTGCGGTTGGTGCTGATGGAGCCCCATTTGGCAAAGATGAAACTGCAACATCCTTTGTAGTCAGTTTTTTAAATGTCCTTGATGGGGTCCAGAGCTGTGATAACAACTTTCTATTAATGGGTGCTAACTCTGATGAGACTCATGAACTAATGTATGAATACAGAAAGCATGTTGTTTATGAAATGGAACAAATTGAGGATAAACAGTATGAAGTAAATGGTAACACAATCTCATTTCAGTGTAAACTAGTGCCTAGTGACCAAAAGTGGATGGCATCAATGGCAGGGGAATTAAACAATGCTGCAACTTATTTTTTTACTTTTGGTAATGTTTGTCAGAGTACTTTGAAGACCATTGGAGGTAATCTTGGGAAAGAAACCAATTCCACCTGGAAACCATGGAGTTATGTAGGTAGACTTAAAGATGCAGAAAGAGTACATGCATTTAAAATAAAGAACAAGATGGTCCATTCTACAGAAAAGAAACACAGAAGCAAGATAACAGGCTTCATTGCTTCCATAAAATCAAGACAGGAATACAAGCCCCATTGGCAAAGTATGTAGATGTATTAAAACCAGAACTTCTCCACAATACCAATAATGCTTGGCAGAAATGGCACCTAGATATGCTCAACACAGCAATGAAATTAACAAAACAAAGTGAGGTAAAGAGAGTAGATGGAAATATTGACAACCTACCTCGTCGCACACCCTTAGCCAAATGTATGAGCATCTTGGAATCTACAATGAAAGCTGGAAGACTGGTAAAGAATGGTAAAGAGGTGGTTTAGAGAGAGAAAGAATACAGAGGAGTTCCAGTATAGATTTACAGGGAAGGAATCTAAGCTATTTTGATGGTACTTCAAGCATATATGTAGAGCCCTAATAAATACTGAGGGCATTGCTGGGCACAGAGTACATTGCTGCACATAAATGCTCTTGCCTATTCAGGATTATGCTTGTGCAACAGTGTTTCACTATACAGCAGAGTTCACATTTGTTTATTTTGGGTAGAATGCTCAAGATATTTAATTCAACTAAAAATTGATATGGCAGATTTGTTTAGCAGTAAGTGTTTGTACACATGTTTACTCATGAGCGAATACGATATGCACGTCTCCGTCTCCATAGAGATATTATGTTACAGTTATATATAGTGCTCTTGCTGGACTTTGTACCATATAGTTGCTAGTCCACAAGCGAAGTAGTACAAAAATAGTGATCAGTTAAACAAGTTAACAATTTTATATCTTATTTCCTATTATGGCACATAACTTAAGACCACGCCAGGGCCTCGATTATGCGGCGATGAGCGATGGAAAAAAGCTACAATTTAGAACCCCAAGTGATTCTCCAAAATCAGAAAAGGAAACACTGGGCACAGAGCAAGACGCCAGCGAACAACACGAGCAAGACGAACACACGGTTCTAACGGCAGCCATCGCTCAGGCAAAACAGGAACATGCTGCGTTGTCTCGTCGCGCTGAGATAGAGATATTATGGCTGGAGTTGGAGAGGATACAAGTTACAAACAACGGACTAAAAATGCAACAAAGAGAAGCGCTGGCATCGTGGGCCTAGAGAAACGACAATGAATGACCTCAGGGACAATCCCGCCCTAACAAGGAAAGTTCGCCAAGCCCTCGCAAGTTTTAATTCTTCAAGCAGCGAGGAGTCGGAAGAAGATACAAGACATAAATCGAGGAGAGGTAAGTCATCCAGGAAAAAATCAGGAAAGGTCACGAAACTTACCAGTCACGTGCTATATCCACAATTATGGCCGCACAGCCACTTGCGAATGTCTTACGTTTCAAGGCAGCTAGAATATGATGATCTCACGATGGCAAAATTTGCGAGTGGATACGCTGCAATTTTGCAGGTACCAACATTATCGACGCAGGAACTGAAGGGGCGACTTGAGCATTTCGCCAATCTCATGTATCTACAATCGTTTGCAAAATACCTTGACACACTTTGAGAAATTCGGACACTTTTTGGCGCGCACGAATTTGGGTTTTCGTCCCCCCCTTCCCCTTTCAATGTTGATTGAGAGCGATGTCGATCTACTGCGTCGTGTTCACCACTCAACATTGTACTGGGGGAACAGGGGTTGAGAGTTCTAAGAATATTATTTTAGGCGCAGCGTCACATTTCTGAAATATCGGTATAAAAAAGACTATTTGTGTCAACTATTTTGCAAACGACTGTCTGAGACGTATTATTGGGCTTATTTGTGCAAGGAAAGGGGTTACACCCCAGGAATCTGAGGTATAACATGTAATTTATAGTTAGGTTTAATAAGTGGGGCGCACTACAAACTTTAAACTTAAGCCTGTGTCAGAATGTACGATTTTCGTATTTCAGACCCACCCCTCCCTAACAGCAAATATTGTCCAATGCAGTAGCTTTGAGCACGTCGGATTGGAATGCGATAACGATCTGATAACTCATATAAACATTGCAAAAGATTGGTTTACTTCACCTAACGTCCAGAACAATCATTATTCGACCAGGAAAACGCAATTATTTGCAATATTATGTCACAGAAATACGTAACTGTTTGGAAATTGCGAACGTCATGCACACACCATCACATCTTGTTCTAAATATTATTACTCTCTGAGTGTAAACCGTTCAACTACGTATTAACTTTCTATGTAGTACATCATACAAACGTAATAGACTAGATGATAAGCTTAGATCATTGAAACCTTTGATAGGTGTAGAGTGTAGAGCGTTGCGACTTGGTTATAAGTGACTCGATCAATTGAACAATATAAATACATTCGTTTCAAGTTCCTAGATAATACCGCTATTTCTCGCGACTTCGTCGCTCGCTATCAGGAAAAAAGATTCTCGCGACTTCGTCGCTCGCTATCAGAATAAAAAGTGTGGTCGACTTGTGACAAGGCTAATGTATTTGTTTATCATAGACCGATATTGTTCAATGTCATTCGAACTGTCATGTTCGAGCACCACAAGGATCCCGCATTTCACGTAATCACTGTGTATTGTGTCACATAAATACGTAACTGTTTCGAAAGCAGTTCTTTATGCGTTTGTTAAGTCGCCTACTAACATACTACATACAGTGCTTGTGTTGTTGTCATAGATAATCAAATCGTGTACAATTTTAAGGCTCATTGCATTACTACATGTAGGTGTGGATGTTTTGTTATCTTTGGCAATAAGTCACGCAAACGCTCAACGCTTAACCAAACAGATATAAGAATTATGTTTATCTTTCTTTATTAATGACATGGTAGAGCGTCGCTCTGATGAAAGGAAACGTTCCCACAATCCATTTCGGCATAGGAATGTATGACAATGTACCACAGGGATCCCGCATTTCACGTAGTAATCACTTGAAGGGTTGCCCATGAAAACGGCATAAGTCACTATTGTGATGATTTTTTTAATGTATTGCCATTGCTTCAAAAACACACCTACTGGCTTGTAGATACCTAAACAAACATGATTTGGTGATTATTACACTAGATGAAGAGCTTAGATCGAGATTACGTTAACCACAAAGGTGCGCTCCTTCATTTTGGCATATAATTCACATATTATAGCTCTCAGACAATCGTTTGCAAAATACCTTGACACACTTTGAGAAATTCGGACACTTTTTGGCGCGCACGAATTTGGGTTTTCGTCCCCCCCTCCCCCTTTCAATGTTGATTGAGAGCGATGTCGATCTACTGCGTCGTGTTCACCACTCAACATTGTACTGGGGGAACAGGGGTTGAGAGTTCTAAGAATATTATTTCAGGCGCAGCGTCACATTTCTGAAATATCGGTATAAAAAAGACTATTTGTGTCAACTATTTTGCAAACGACTGTAGCCACGCAATTTTCATGGTCGTCGGTGCGAGAATTACACGCTGCTGTGTTGTTTGAAATAGAGTGTGGTAGGCAACACTGGGGGACTC
The DNA here is from genome assembly GCA_033675265.1 of Actinostola sp. cb2023. NCBI lineage: Eukaryota > Metazoa > Cnidaria > Anthozoa > Actiniaria > Actinostolidae > Actinostola > Actinostola sp. cb2023. Next base: position 104,390 of record JAUJYZ010000699.1, on the reverse strand, counting down.
ATTCTCTCATTTAGAGTCACGTTTGCTGCAGTCAACGCCAGGGAGATCATCACGTTCAACCTCTACCCGCTCAGGGGAATCGACGGGAGGCGGCAATGAACCAGTCCTTTTTTGTCGAGATTACCAGACAAGCGCGTGTGATGATCATGACCATTATGGGACGATTCGAGGTGCAAGGAAATGGCTGCAACACATCTGCGCTAAGTGCTGGGTAGAGTCCCTGCAGACACCAATGAACTTCAATGTGAGATAAAAAAATCAAAAGAGAATTATGTTTACATTTCAAAGTTAATAATTAATAAATATATCAAATAAATTTAGATGTATATATGTTTTTCGTGTCATTATTATTTGCCTGAAATGTTCCGGCAATGAATGATCACAGTTACAAATATCGGAGGTCATTGGGGTCGAAGCCGTAAAACTGTTACATCTACGATTGACGACAAATACTTTATATAAATTAACCTCGCATCAACTTTAATATTCAAGATGTACTAAAATTGTTTACTATAGGCATGAATCTTCTCCGTTATGCTCTTTAATAGTACAGTACTAATATTAAAGACTGGCGTTTGATGAAACGTGATGCCGGTAAAAGAAGATCTCGAATTTTATCAGAAGGTCCAGAAGGCATTTGGAAGAGAAGAGAAATGATACGAGATGGAAAGGCACAGACTGCGAATAAACGAAAGCCTGGTCCTTTCGTTTAGACGAAAGAGATAAAAGACTGCTAATAAGAACATTGCATAAGATGTGGAAAACAAACCCAAATATAACAGTCATGTCGTTGGTGAAAGAGTCGGGTTTGAATGCAAATCTGGTACACCGAAGAACATTCACGAGGTATTTAAATGGGATGGGATTTCATTTCCTACAATCCCCGAAAAAAGGACTACTGAGCGATAAAGATAAACAGTTTAGACTGAAACACGCGCGTGAAATGAAACGTGTGTTAAAATCACATCCCGGTTTTTACACGAAACACGTTGCGTTTTATTTGGATGGGGTATCGTTTGTTCACAAGTACAATCCTATGAATGACGCTTCCAATCCAAAAAGTCGAGTATGGTGAAGAAGGGGGAGGATTTAAGAGTGGATGCCAGTAAGGATCGAGACTAATTCTTCAACTCAAAAAATTCGAATTTCATTTTCTTTCACCATATCATTCCTTTCGATGACCTATTCTAGGGAAAAATACTAAAAAGTTCCAGCGATTTTTATTTTAGGAGAAATTTCCAGTTTTTAAAAACCGGTCTGTCGACCGAACATTTTCGGCTAAATAATAAGCCAAATTTGAACAGTCGGTGTGTGTTCACCTCTAGCTCTACAACAATGACATTCAGTACACTGAATAAACGTTTCATGGTCTTTTCTACTGCATAATTTATTTTTCTGTAACTTCTGTAGTTGTTTTTTCAAATTTGGTTTTAAAAAGGTATACTGAGCGCCATGAACGGAACGTTGAAATATAGGCAATGTTTGAGATACGAAAAAGGAATCTGGTACATCAATTTTTGAAGAAAACGCCATGTCCCAGGAAAGCTTCACGTTTGCTCTATCAGATTAGAAAGTTTCCAGCTTGGGGAATTCAATGTAGCATTTTTGAGAAATAAAACTATTAGGCTTGGGACTGCCAAAATTAGCATAATTTTCGTCCTGTGGCGGACATTTTTGTCGTTAAAACACAAAACTTAATTCCAAAACACGACTATCTTGCACTTTTAGTTGCTCGCTGCCAACTGATAACAATCTTGGAGTTAATAAGAGTTATTTTCAACCATATTTGAGCTATTTCAGCCACATAAGCTCCTAAAATAGTGACAATTAGCATATTCATTGATCAAATATAAACACCGTTTCCGAAAATTGTGGTTCTTCACTCTAAAAATGCTTAGAGTTTGCTCCAAATAAGATTTACAAACAATTGCACTGATTTCTAGTTCAAACTGGCGCTTTATCATGAAGAGTTCGGATATTTTGACACGATGCTCCACTTTGTTGACAAGCCAATTATGTAACGCAATGTAGCTGCTGCAAGTCACGCTACTGCCCTTCGAATAATTTTTTTGCGGCATGAAATAATAGTAGTTTTAATCATAAAATATAATACTAAACAGAATTCATACTTGCTTGAATGGGTGGAATTTCGTATATACGTTGTTTAAACAAAATTCGTATTTTGCTGTTATCTGATCGACCATCTATGCTAATTTTAACTTTTGCGAGAGTTATTTACGACCATCGAAACACAAACATTGTTGAAAATCATTCCTATTGACTCGAACATTGTTTTCCATCAGCAGCAATCAACTAAAAATGCAAGATAGCCGTGTTTTGGCGTTAGGTTTTGTGTTTGGATGACAAAAATGTCCGCCACAGGACGAAAATTATGCTAATTTTGGCAGTCCCAAGCATAATAGTTTTATTTCTCAAAAATGCTACATTGAATTCCCATGCTTGAAACTTTCTAAACTGATAGAGCAAACGTGAAGCTTTCCTAGGGCATGGCGTTTTCATCAAAAAAATTATGTACCAGATTCCTTTTTCGTACCTCAAACATTGCCTATATTTCAACGTTCCGTTCATGGCGCTCAGTATACCTTTTTAAAACCAAATTTGAAAAATAACTACAGAAGTTACAGAAAAATAAATTACACAGTAGAAAAGACCAAGAAACGTTTATTAAGTGTTCTTAATGTCATTGTTGTAGTTCTAGAGGTGCACACACACCGACTGTTCAAATTTGGCTTATAATTTAGTCAAAAAAATTAAGTAGATAGACGGGTTTTTAAAAACTTGAAATTTTTCCTAAAATAAAATTCGCTGGAACTTTTTAGTATTTTTCCCTAAAATAGGTCATCGAAAGGAATGATATGGAGAAATAAAATTAAATTCGAATTTTTTGAGTTGAAGAATTAGTCTCGATCCTTACTGGCATCCACTCTTAAGCGTCACAGGAAAAGGAAGCAAGGAGTTGCCTGGTGGTCGTCGGGTTCATTTCATGGTTGCCGTGGGTTACCAAAAGGGAATTATTCTGCGAGAACCCTATGAAAAGATGGACGGCAAATACTTTGCAAGTTTTATCAAGACACGTTTTAACATGGGCTAGAGTGAGGGGATATCTGGAGTCGTCACACGAAATTCGTGTGAATTTCAGTGCTAATCACAATACCTACTACAGCGCATATAAATATGTAACAAAAGATGACAAATATTGTGTGCTGTCCAATGCCCACCCTGAGTTGAGAGATCCGCCTACAACAGAAAATGCAATAGCAGCCAGGAAGGCTCAAAGGAGAGGAAAAAAAGGAAAGCGAAAGAGGAGTGAAAGGTACTCCACATTTGATGTTGTAGAAGTAATCCAGCATCACAGCATCACAACATCACTACGCGACTCGAGCTGGTGTGCTTGGCTATGAAGCAAAAAGACGTGGGTAAAACAACTTTAGCTGAATTCATCGCCAACAGAGGAAGCAAAGTCATCGACGAAGCATTATTCTTGGCGAAAGAGTTTAAAGAAGCTCCAGCAAAGTTTGTTCGCACGCAAAAATCCCGCCTTCAACTACTAAGCGAGGCATATGATTCAGAATGTGCCTCGGAATGCCAAGGCCGGTGGATGGAATGTGGACTTACTCTGCTGAGGCATAACGAAATACCCCTTAGTAGTTATTGTGATGTTATTTACCAGGCACTGCAACTAGGACGTGGTAAATACAGGAATGTTTACATTTTGGGCCAGCTAACACCGGTAAAACATTCATGATATCGCCGCTGAAAGTGATATACAATGCTTTCAACAACCCAGCTACAATGACCTTTGCCTGGGTGGGAGCAGAGGAAGCTGAGGTAGTATTGCTGAATGATTTTCGCTCGCATCCGTCTATTATAGCATGGGGGGATCTCCTACAATTGCTTGAGGGAGATACTGTCCACCTCCCTGCCCCAAAGAATTTCTCTAAGCAGGACATTGAATTCACCAAGGACACGCCATTCTTCGCAACGGCTGATGCGCCGCTTGTTCTAGTGAAAGGGGGATTTGTGGACCACGCAAACACGCAAATGATGGAGGTGAGATGGCGCTGTTTCAACATTTGGAGACAAATTCCACAGGAAAAGCAACAAATTGTACCACCATGCCCGCGCTGCTTTGCGAGGCTTATTATCGATTACAAAAGAAACAATGACGTCATCTAAAGGCACGCTACAGTACTCCACTAGTAAAACTCAATCTAACGCCACAGCTCAAGATTTTTGGGAGAAATGTGTAAATCGGAGGAGTAACAACAACGGAACTAGCAGTTTAGATAGACTTTTCAATTGTAATGACGTGTTTATCTGGTAGATATCAGAGTACTCCACCTCTTTCAAAACAAAAGTCATAAAAATTATTTTGTGTTCAGGCTCCTAGGTGGAGTACTGTTGGAAGTTCGACTTCCACAATACGTTATATAAATATGTCTTACTGACAGACAAAATCTATATCTATAGAATAATATACGTTTACATTTTATTGAGTTAAGAAAAAAATTATTGTAAAAATTTTACAAGATGGAGTACTGTATGTCAGTACACCAGACACTGAACACTGACATAATCGTTCATCACGCAATATGCTAAATATAGAAATCGACATGTACATGTTTACATTGGCGATTGATATTCAAGAAGAATAGTGCTAATACAAGTCATAAATATCAATCCTATATAAATTTCGATTTATGAAGCGACAACGGTTTGTTTAGTATTTCGTTCTAAGTCCTCTTCCCTTAATAATGCAATCAATTCGTTTTGGCATACTGACGATCGTACGATCGATTGTCTGAATGTCGCTACTATCACAGCACCGTAAAACTCGTTGTTTGAACTGATTAAAGGTCTCTTTCGTAATAGACAACTCCAGTGCTTCTTGTTCTAGTAGTTTTTTGATGAGATGAAATACATTCTCCACTGGGTTCAAGTCCGGGCTACGGGGTGGTAAACGATGCAGCTTAGCCTCAACACCAGTTAGTGCTGACATCGCCAAACGGCTAGTTTGAGACGGGTCATTATCCATAACAAATAGTCTTTTACCATCAGCTTTTGCGCCGGCTCTTGCAAACATCACCTCGCCCTCTTGGTCAGTTTGACACCCATGTGATAGTGGATAGTGCTTACCGGATCTTCCATCATCATCTGAATTCTGTTTATTATCTTCCTGGCTCACAACCCAGTGAGAAACACGTGCTACGTCTACTGATTGCTCGAAGGCATTTACTACAATATCGGCAAATCGTTGTCTCGTTGGAACTTTTGCAAAGTAATGAGATACACCATGCATTGCTGACGAGTTTCAATCGCAGCCATCATTTATAGTCTAGAACCTACAAGTCTTCTTCTCCTTCTCTAATTAAATGACGCAATAGAACATGTCGAATTTTTGATGTGTTTTACATTACAGCTTCTGTGTATATTACTGCTGACCACCATGCATCGTCCTACTAAAAGCAGCATGTCAAAATAGACATTTCAACGTCACGTCATTTCAGACAACCCGAGATATATAGGGACAAAGGGTACCTAATGGTCAATATCGTCACAAACTTTACTTTGGGCTTCCCCTCCCCCCTCCCCCCACAACAATGTTGGTGTCCACGGCTGCATGTCAACTTCCAAAGTGTTCCGGGAGAATCAACATGGTTCGTGTTTTGAGGGAGGATGAGGGGATGAATTTCAAGTCTCTATCAATCACAGTCGAAACGTTGGGTAAAATGTAAAGGTGTCCCAATGAATTTTTCTCAGGTTGTCTGAAAATGCAATTCCGTAAAAATCGTTATTTTGCTTTTTTTATCGGTACGGGAATAATCTAAAACGTTCCTGGACATGAAACGCTCTTCTAGTAATAGTTCGGTGTCGTTATTGACGCATCGGGATTGTATTTCATGATTGCATGTGTCATGTACGTGCGTGATTTAATCCTGTACATGTTTCAAGTTATTGACGTATAGTTGTACGTATTGTCTATTTCTCAACTTCCACGTAATACAAGTTGTACGTATTCATAAGATAAGAATACATAAAGAGAACTCATAGACTGCTGTTGTTAACTGCAAGGAATCTGGCTGCACCGGGACAGCTCTGCACTGGATGCTCTCTGGAGGCTTTGAGACAACACTTCACTGCACTGATGGAGCTGAGCGGTCGATGGCCGATTGTTGTGATGTGAAATGTGCCAAGCTTTGCTCATTACTGTGACTTGAAATCGCCAGAAAAGGCATAATATGATGATTTGGTACACCAGCATTTGATCATAGCCATAGGGTGATAGTTGTAGCTCGTACTGAATGGTTCAGTGGTGTAAACACGAGACAATTGAGCTGATTTCTTTCATCGTGTTATGGTTTGTTGTCGTACTCATTGGTCGGTGCCCAGTTTTTGCTTGAATATTGGAAAAAAAGATGTTGCTGCGGGTTGACCTTCATCAAGTAGAACTTCAGAGGTTTGTAGCCTTCATTCTTGTGTTCTGTCTCATACATTCGGCCATATTTTTATTTACTGTTTGCATTGTTTTGATATTCAATTTGTTGACAGACTTGACATTGTTCATGTTGAAACTCGCACGAGTATATGGTACTATTTTTATGTCTAAAATACTGTACTTTTTTTTTTTTGGTGAAATAAATATTCACTGTTGACACACACCATGCAGTTCGTTGTCTTTCTTTTCTTTTCTGGATGTCTGTGTGTACAAGTCAATAGTTGTTGAAGTTCGTTGTTCTTCGCCTTCGGATACTTGCAATTTGCAAGTTGTTTTGACATTGCACCTCATCTATACTTTAATTTATTTTATTTCACGTTGACACTATTGGCATTTGATCATCATAAACATCCAAATCAACGTCAATGTCAAATATTGGATAATTATTAAGATCCATACTGTTAAATATTGTACAAAAGTTGGAGAAAAAAAGTTGTGAACAATTTTTCCCCAATGTTGACGTTTTTGTTCATAGCTACAATCGTTGCCAAAATGTCTTGGCACGCTTGACTATTTTTGGGTAAAAAACATTGATTTTCATTGCTAACCCTTGAAGGGCCACTCCCACTCCATCCCCCCTGAAGCAATGTTGCAGTAATCTGACAGATTATGACGTCAGACCTCAAAAGAAAACATTTCCACCCAACATTGCTGCAGGGGGGAGGGGGAAGGGGCGGTTGTATGCCAGTAGTCCTGCACACTTCTGAACATACAAGAAAACGGCAAGTCGTGCCAACCATTTTGGCAACGATTGTGTTTGTATTGTTTTAGTAAAAAATATGTACATGTACCCAAAAACGTGAAAAAAGTCGTATTCACTAAGCTGTTATTTTGTTTTGGTTATTTTGGGATAATTTACGTCATTGATAGAGTAGATTTGTGCCTCGAGGGTAGGGGGGATAGGGTAGTGGGCAATCACGACCCATAATGCCTGGAGTGCTTGTGAATAAACGTTGCCACTCCCATGTGCAGTACATCACAAATTATCTATCTCGTTAAGTGAAGTAGAGCTGATATGGAGTTGTTTGGCACAAGCGAGAGACTGAGTGACTGATTGTATGGCAGAATGAGTGAGTCACCTTTAGACAGACAGACAGACAGATAGAGTGCTGAATGACAGATATATAGAAAGAGTTTTAATGCACATAACTACAGACAGACAGATAGAGTGTCTGAATGACAGATATATAGAAAGAGTTTTAATGCATATAACTACCATGACTGAATGAAAAGTGTATGTAAAGGAAGCGAAAACAACTGCGGTATATCGTTGGTAAGGAGAATTAACACAGGAAGCCCAACGGTTCTCCCCCACGATTCTCCATCAATAAATGCACCAAAATTCATAACCAGAAGAACAAAACAACCTGCAACTATGGTTTCTATGTTCACAGTTATTAGAACGTTACAACTATTTCGGATATTAGTTTCTATGACCGATATTTTATACATTTTCGAACGATTCTCCACAAAAGCACAACATTAAAACAATAAACATTATTTTTCATATATCGGTTTAGGGGAGAACCGTTGTTTACCACGACAGGGTTGCATGATTTTAAAAATTTCGAAGCTTCACGTTGTTGGCATGCTTCTACTTAATACTCTTAAGGGTAAAGTAATCTCAAAGCGTTTACACAGACTCATTAAAAGACCAAAAATACATGGAGAACCGTTGGAGAATCTTTGGAGATTCAATTAATGCAATACTTTTTTACGTTAATACTTGGTTCTGCAACCTTTCCCCTTTATTATAGCACCTATTCTGCGTTGTAGGCTATCACCCATCCAACGTACCGTAATAGTTTTGCGTATACATTTGTTATTTTTGGATATTTAATCATCTAAATACGCAAAAATATTAATGTTCTCTTTATCATTATACCCTAATATATGGGTATAAAGGGCCTCCCTCTATATCCCTAGATGACGTCATATATGACAAGAGCGTTATTCGCATTCATTCCATAGCTTAAATCATCTTAATATAAAACTGTATCACAAACGTCGGAGTCATTTGATCATTTTAAGGGCTAAAGTGTAAAATACATAGCTAGCCAATCAGAGCGCGCGTTATATCGTAGCTATGTTATAAAGTACTATAGTTGACCTTTTCAGTGTTGAGGGATTCCTAAGCTATTCCAGTAACCATAATTGAAGGACATTGCAAGCATTTCATTGTTCGTGCTGTACTTCATGATCATAGGCTGCTCCTTTGAAATTATAACTTCTGCAAAGCTGTTGTCGGCAAATTCTTTCTTCAGAAGTTTATCTTTCTCAACCTTAACTTCTTCACCATTCATGCGGTTAAACACATATACAGCTTTTCGTTTATCAGTTATACATATTGTGACACGAGCAGCAGTGGTAGTTGAATTGTGCCCAAAACGTTGTGTTCAATTATTCCTTTCCAAATAATGTCGAACACTTCCTTTGAAACTTCATATTGACACTAGAAGAGAGTGGATTAAACTGGTCTCAGAAAAGACCCAACAAACTGGGGAAAAATGGCAGCCTCGTCAAAATTCACGAATATGTTTGCCACATTTTGTCGACGGGAAACCAATTAACCAAAATAAATCCTCAGTATTCTTTCAATAGTTCCTTCGTCTCCTCTACAACAACATGCAAAATGCACAACTCCTCATCTAAAGATAAAATTATAGTTTATCAGGAAATATTCAAGTGAATTTAAAACTATTAGGCAAGTTTCAGTGTCCCGGTGTATCATGGCGGGCGAATCTCATTACTCAGTCAAAACAAGACCATTTAAAATCGTGTTCTTTTTGTCCTGAAACTCAAATATTGGCTCACAAAGGCGCATTATGTCTTAAACACTCACCATTAGTCGAGTAAATCTTTCTTAGAGTTTAACTAAGGCACGCAAACGACTGATATTTTCATTATTATAAGTTATCTACATTACTAATACTCCAATTGTTTAACACATGTAAAAGAACAAAGCAAAATAACTTATTACAAAGTGAAAATCGAAACACTTAAAGGTAATACCAAGGAAACGTGGAGAATTATCGGTCAGATAATAAATTTAAAATCCAAGAAATCTATTACGTACACCTAGTAAAATAATCAGTAACGGTACTGAATATAATACCCCTCAAGATATCGCTAATCAATTCAGCCTGTTTTTCAGGGAAATTGGTCTAGGTCTGGCAGCAAAGATTCCCTCTTGCGACAAATCATTTAATTATTTTCTTTCCTTGTCATCACCTATGCACAGCTTCTTTATAAATCCCACAAGTTCACACGAAATCAAATCAATAATTGCAGCTCCTTTATCATGAATTTGTACAAAATCATACAACAATACACAACACATGTAGATAGTAAGTCATATACAACACTTATGGTTAGAGTGAAATAGAAAAATAATATATTGACGCGACTCCACACTGTACAGATTTTGGGTCATTTGCACCCTGAGCATCCCATAATGTATTAGCCAAAACAATAAAATCCAAAATGGCCGCCGTATCGGTAAAAAGGTCAAAAACAACATACAGTCTTCTCCAAAAAGCTTGTCCATGCATGAATAATGTCAATCTTTTTTATAATGATTAGGACGGAGAAATGGTGTGATTTTCAAAGTGCTCAATAAAATGTCTTATATAACTTCATTACTAAAATAAAATTAAAACGAGTGAAGGTTTATTTGACAAATCCTTCCACCATAAAATCATTCTAGCTTATAAAACGATCATTGGCAGTAATTCTGATCTATATGTTGTTTTAGGAACCAATTGATCATCCGACTATACCAACATGGAGGCCTTTGGATCAGGAGCAATCTGGAAATGTATGTTTATACTATATGTTGTATCTTTTACCTTTTTACACGAAGTTCCGGTATAAAAGGACGCTCAGTTCCCAGGGGTACAACAATACATTTGTTTAATCAATCCGATTATTAGTTGCATGCATATTCATGTACATACATGTTCATGTAGTGATACAACTGAGATTAAATAGCATCGTTATTGTCTTAACCCTGGCTCCTGTGTTTGAACATACAGAATTAATAGCTGCAAGAAAATATACCGTAAGGTCTTAGTATGTAAATACAATATCAGCAATATTTTAAATTGAAACTACAACAATTTATTCCACCACAGGACACTCTACAAGAGTTCATCCCAGAAATACTCCACTGAATAGAACTTGGCAACTGACGTTTCATACAAGTCAGTTTATGATCCGGCAACTGATTGTATATTTATATGAGGAATTGTTTTAGAGATATTAGATGGAAAGTTTAGATGCATGGCTTTTCCCATGGCTTTTCCCATGCCAAGTCTCAGATGGATGGCACTGCTGATTGAAGTTCAGGCAATGTTGTGTTGTATAATTATAAAAACTTTGTAATTAGTCTAACTTTATTTATACATTTCGACCTTCGTTGTTCATCAGCACATACAGGAATAAAAATATGTACAAAAAGAAACGAAAAATGTGTTTTCAATGTTGCACATTTATTCGTTTCTTTTTGTATATATTTTTATTCCTGTATACAGCGATTTGAATTCTGTAAAAGCAATATATATCAATATATCGGGTGCATTGTGGGTAATGTTCATCATAAAATTGCTGAATAAGCCCTCTAAAGTTCAAATTTTCAAATTGTTTTTTTCACAAACATACTACAAATGTTAATTGAATTTAGATTCAGGTTTAATAATAGCTAAAATCAAAGAATTAGGATTTTGCAAATTACTATATATCGATATATTAGGATTTTACATAATTTTTCAGTACAAATATCTAATGAGATACATATATCTAATGAGATGCAAAGTGTGAAGCAGCAAAGAGCATATTTTCTTCTAATATATCTGAAACATCAATTTTAGATTAGTATCGCATCCAGCAAGACTAAAACAAGAATTTTCAGCACTATTTTGTGCTTAATTAAACAGTTGTATTTTAGCATGTCTAACATTTTGCATCTCATTAGATATATTTGTATATCTGTATACCGTAGATGTATACTACAACGTTTCTGTATTCGAGTGTATATATATATAGATAGATAGATAATAACCTCTCTCATGCTGCAATATGAAACAATGTTTCGCATGCAGAAGTAGACCATAGGTTAAATAGGTTTCGTTGGATTCAGTCTAAACAAAACATGAATAAGGATTATGCACTCAGCTTCTTTCTGATGCTTTACCTAACCAGTGGATAACTTTGTTGGATAACTGCATTATTTTATCCACAAGATAAGGATTTATCAGAGAACAGAATATACAATGTAGTGCTATCCATCCTTATGCAACGAGGGTCAATGTTTAAACTACATATTGCTAATTGCATAATCGTTGTCGGATTTAAAATCATGAAAGCTATGACGAAAAGGAATTCTGGGAAATTAAAAATATCAAATAACACCGTCAAATGATCGACCTTTTCATCCAGACTTGTAGGATCTTAGTTAAATAGCTCATATACCTTCAAAACTACGAAAACATTGAATATATCTGTATGTAATGCGGGTCATGAACTCATTTCCCATCCATCATTGCAGTCTCAGCTTCTATGATTTTCAATGCGACAACGATTATGCAATTAGCTATATATTTTATAATACATAGCTCTACAGAAAACAAGGCTCTGTAGCGTAGCGCAATCACATCATATTGCATAATCCAGTTATCAACGACACTCGAGCTACATGTGCAGGTCACAAACACTGAACATGACGTCAAAAATTAAAGCGCATCGAGGTTCCAGGATGCGCTATATAAATACTCTATTATTATTACGAAAGTCTGAAATAAAGAGAAGATAGTTGAACTTGTAACGACATGCATCGTGACTGTATGCAACGAATACCAGTGTTCTACGCCGGAGGTAAGGCCATATGCCGACATAAGACTAACCTCAGGAAATATCCCTGGCCAAAACGCTACATTGGTGGCAAGCGGTGGTAAATCCTCTATAAGCTTGGTGGACCGTGGAAATTGTGGCTCGACAACGATTTTCTGGACTGTGGTTCTGTAATAGCTTTTGTGAGTATCCCTATTGTTTGTGGGGTTACTTTGTCATTGTTGTTTTAGTTGGGACGGTAATAGTTGTGTGAACGGGACGAAACGTTGATCTTAGTGTTGCGTTGGATGTTTTTTTTTCCGTTTGAGTTTTTGAGCAGGTTCTTGTGTTGTATACGTATTTGTATTGTGCTACTGCCTGAGACATTCAGCGCGAGCAGCACTGAAGTGCCTGTAAACTCACACACAATGGGTCCTGGTGATGCCAGAAGCGTTCTCTGCGGCCGACATTGAAGATTGGACGTCCTGGGTGTCCTACTTTAAAAAGTGTTCATCACTCAACAAGTGGAACGATGAACAGAAACGGGACTTCTTGCCAAATCGTCTACGTGGTTCAGCGCTCGGCACATTCCTTGGTCTACCGGAGGCCAAACAAAACAGGGATTTTCAAGCGTTGGCCGACGTCTTGACGAAAATTTTTGTTCCGGCCGAACAAATTGAACTGTATAAGACAGTCCAACACCCAAAGGCATGCCCAAATGAAAAGCTGACCAATCTGTCCACTGGTATTGGCAAGCTGGCATGGAAAGCATTTCCTGGTGTTCCAGCGGAGCTCTTTGATCAACTGGCCCCCGACAGATTAATTGAAGCCTTATGGAACAGAACCCTTCGAATATAAATCCGCGAGGGCACTCCTAAGACCTTGGACGATGCAGTGAGTTGTCCCTTCCAACTTGAATCTATATACGAAGCCAAAGGCGGTAAGACTATTTCAACGAAGCCCATTCATGTAGTACAACAATACGACAACAATCACCGTACTGATGATGTGATGACGGCTCTTCTAGAACGTAACACCACTGCGCTAAAAACCATAGTCGACTTGGTAAAGAGCTTCGCGGGACGCCCGCCTTTGCCGGAACAGAAAGACGAGCAAAACGTCATCGGAACTCCGCGACGATGACGACTGCTGGGCCTGAAGTGGTACTGGGCATTATCAAAGAGATTGCCCAACTGGCAGCCGGAAATTATGGGGGGCCGGTGCTCCCCCTTTGAGTTGAACCCGATATTTTTTTTTGAGTAGTGGACATTAATTTTAGAACGAAAAACAACCGTTCTTCTTACATGCGTCTAATCTAGAACTTTATTTGCACTTCATTCGAGACGAACGGCTTAATGCCCTGGAAGATTGCAAACAAATTGAACAAGAATTATTAGTGTCATTTTCAAATATTAGCATTATATTCAATTTTCAACAACTTGATTGAGAATTCCTGTTGGACTTTAACGGAATTTTGAAAACGTATTTTGAAACTGAAAGAAGAACAGCTAAACAGATTGTATCAACCAAAAAGCACCTACGTCAATATTTAATATATTACACCCCCGTGATTGAACGCTTTATTCCCCACCATTTGATGCCCAGAATGGATGGAAATTGCATTTTCTAGCTTCCAGATTTCATGGGGGGGGGGGGGGGGGGCATGTCCCCAGACCCCCTAGAAGAAGGGCCCTTACGGCCCCTTATTGGTGCGGCTTTCAAAATCTCTATATCCGCCCCTGTATATATATACCCTGCTTGTGGTTCAACAACAGAACTGTGGAGAATCGACAGAACGTAGCAGTTGATACAGAGAAAATCTGAACTCCACAACTCCTGTGGCGGGTAAACTGTGTAAAGAGAACCTGAACTCCACAACTACTGTGGCCGGTTTTAAAAGAGGTGTTGTTAACAGAGAAGAGAACTTGAAGTTAGAAAAGTCAGCTTCACGCTCAAGCTCGTCTTCACTCAAGTCAAGTCTTACGAGCACGATCGAAAGAAGACTCCAAAGCAAACTCCAAAATCTCAACTGTGGACACATAAAACAAGTATTGTACAAAAAAAACAATATCTTAATTTATATTTAGTCATCAAGAAGTTTTCATTCAAATTTATCTTCTCATCGAGGAACACGTTAGTTTATGTATTTAGCTTTTAGGGTTTTCTTTTTTCATTATGTATGTTCGATAGTTTGTTTAGGATTAAAGTAATGCTATTATTGTATGTGTGGTTGCTCAATTTCACGCAGGGAAGGCTTAGGGCTTGGGATGCTGGGGTGAAGCGGGTCGGTACCGTCACAGATTTTGGTGTCAGAAGTGGGATTCACCTCAGAAGCCTTCAGGTCAGATTGTGGAAAATGAGTAATCACGAAGGTTTAGACAATTGGTATGATTACGAAGATTTAGAACTAGAAGAACTTAGGAAATAACGATTGGAAATTACATATGTAAGATATACATTTTTTCTTAGTTTTAACAAACGTTTTCAATCAATTCGATCATCATCAGGTTCAATGCTGGAGGTCAATGGTGAATGAAATTAAATACTTAAGTGATACCTCTAGGGAATAAATTTAGGTGATAGGATCTTAACTTGTTTGTTTAAGTCTGGTCTTAATTTAGCAATGTAAAGGGCTTCCAGTGTTTTCCGTATTCCCAACGGGTAGCTTGTACTAATAATGTTCCATTCGAACTTGTGATTAGGATTTTGAGCGCAGTGACGAGCAGGTTCTGATTGGCTGTTGGGCGTGCTGTGTTCTTTAAAACGTAGATCAGCGTTCCTGGCTGTTTCACCAACATAAGTGGCAGAGCATGACATACACGTTCCATGGTAAATTACGTGGGACTTGTGGATGTTTTTGTCCTTCAACTGGAACAAAGAGGACATTTTCTTTGTTTTCCAGATGATGATGAATTTGTATTGGCCACGCGTGGAACGTTCCAACTTGCGTACAAAATAACGGCTTTGGTGTTCGTTGTTCTGGCAGTAAGGAATTCATATAAGGATAGGACGGCGTTCATCAAACCAGTTAGTAGGGATTATGGTGGTAGTTTCACTGGGATGTTCGAATTCGTGGATGACTTTCTGGATGAAGTGCCAGCGATATCCAGCGTGTTGGAACCTGTTGATGATGTTTTGTAGGTCGGATTTCCAGTTAGACGTTATTTGTTTAGTGCGGTGGAGGGCGTTCCGTAATGTATTGCGTTTCAACTTGGTGGGCATGGCTGATTTCCAATGATCGAAAACGGTTGTTAAAACTAAGAAAAAATGTATATCTTACATATGTAATAACTATATAATCTTGGCGTGATGACACACACAATGATTGGAAAGGAAAATAAGTTTTATTGGAAAGGATGGGAGAAACCCCAACAGGCAGTGCAAACCCAATCAAGCAAGGACCGCGATGACTGCCATACCACCAACTGCCATGCATTGATGCTACGCTGGATGCAGTGGGAGGAGCGGTGTACTTTTCAATGTTGGAGGCAGGTAGAATTCGACCCCTGAGACCGCGATAAGACAGCATTCACGACGTTTAAGGGACTATTTGAGTTCCGCGTCATGCCGTTTGGCTTCACAGGAGCGCCAAATACCTACCAAAGACTCATGAATTCTGTTTTATCCGACCTACAGTTCGACACCTGCCTGGAGCACTGGTGTCCTGAGGCTTACCCTATACCAAACCAAAAGGTCACACGAAAACTGGTGGACGAGTTCATATGTTGCTTCGGTGCACCGAAGATCCTAGACACTGACCAAGGCCGTGACTTTCAGTCCAAACTTTGCAGACTCCTGGGAATAGAGAACACGAGAACGTCAACTTATTACCGGAAGGAGATGGTATAATTGAGAGATTCAACCGTACAGTCATTGGTGAGTGACAACCAACGAGACTGGGACTGTCACCTGCCTCAGGTTATGATGGCATATCGGAGTAGCGGGTACGAGTCGAAACGGTACTTACCATTCTACATGATGTTTGGTCGAAACATCCAACATCCAATCGACATGGACGGTCGAATACACTCGTTGTCTGAGAGACTCCCTGGAGGCAGCACACGACATGACACGGACACATTTACAGTCCGCTCAACGATGTCACAAGGACTACTATGACAGACGCGAAACCGGCAATCCATTTGAGGTTGGGAACAGAGTACTACTGTCAGTCCCTGCTGTTAAGCCAGGTCTGAGTCGGAAGCTTCACCATCAGTAGCAAGGCCCTTACACCATTATCGACAAGGTATCGGACGTAAATTACCGCATTCAGCTTTAGCAGTAGTATACATGTATGTTACAAATCCAACACAAATGCATTATATTTCAATTTTTGTGAAATGTTATTAATTGTGGACGCGTTTCACTGGGCTCTTTATTATCCAGCTTGATTCGAGACTTGAGGAATCGATCGAGATGATTTCTGAGTATGACGTCACTGGTCATGACATCATACTTATGATCAGCGGTGGTAATAACATGGCCGCTGTGATACAATACGTTCTCCTTGTAGCTATTGGTTGCATTGTACTTACACTCGGAAAAGAAAGCGAAAGCTTTACATGTTCATAGCGACTATACAGTCAGGAATATTTGGCGAGATTGTCTACCAGCCGTGTACGGGGGATGATGAAAGTTCGCCGTGATAATAGTGCTAGAACTGATAAACAAACGAATAGCTGGTCATCTACACGATCTATATATAATTTAGATGTTCTTAAGTTTTATTCATCTACTGGTATATGTTCAAGGTACTGTTAATGGAGCAGAAGCCGTCAAAGTTCGTTCTACGATGACGGTAAATACATGTACTTTAATTTACCTCACATCGACTGTTTCAAGTTCGACTAAAATACTACTGCATATTAATAAAAAAATCTTCTCCTTCATATTCTACAGTGTTGTACGTACTAATATTCAAGACTGGCTTGTGATTGAACGTGATGAAAAGGAAGATATGTATCAAGCGAAATAAATTCATGTTTTATCACTCCACAGAAGCCACAATAGACCTCTTTAGCTTCGTATGTAAATTGCCCATTTCAGATCATGTGATGTAAACATGGTGTTCTCTGGAGAATTCGTCCTTTCAATATGAACGAATAAATTTCAGAAATATAAAGGAACAATTCTCCAGAGAATATCATGTTTACATCACATGATCTGAAAACAAGCTAAAGAGGTCTATTGTGTCGCCAATTTGAAGCACAGGAAGCCCAAACATAGAAGTGAACTTTAAAATATATCATATAATTTGCTGAAATGTAGAATGAATGTTCACAGTTACATTTTGCAACTAATTCAACTCGCATCACTTCATTTTCTATTAGAAACGGCTAGTTTTAAATCTAAAGTAATGGCTGTCTCATTGGCAAGGAGAATGATACAATTTTGGGATTTGGGTCAAGAATCCGCTGGATGTAGAGTTTGTGATGCGGTTAAAAATAGGAAAGAATTTGTCCGTGAGCATGATTGTCATAAGAATTGGATGGGGAGTGCAAAAGCAATGGAGGCAGATCTGGCAGTGGAGCTACTGAACTCAACTGGTATATCAAGTTGGAACCATTTTCATGGATAACGACACCACTCCCATGTATCAAATTAAAAAGTCTGTCCCCCTCGAAGTAAAAAAAGATAAGCGACATGAACCATACAAATAAAAGTCTTGGTAATATGCTCTACAGCATCAAGCAACGTCACAAAGACAAGAACTGCCACCAAAAGTAATAAAGTACCTAGAGTACAAAGATGTTTTACCAAAGCAATTGCTCAAAACAAAGGCAACCCAGAAATGGTCAAGAAAAATCTAAAATGTATCCCAGACCATAGACCGAATGCAATAATGGCGTCCAATTTCAATTGCCATTGTTCTGGACTGCTAGCCTCTCATACAGGTTAAAATGCTTTTGTTACCACATGAACACGAGGTTAGTCAGTCCAGAATAATGGCAATTGAAATTGGACGCCATTATTGCGGTCTATGCTTTTGGTAATCATAATAACTGCGGCAGATTGTGTAAGGCTGGATCAACACCTAACTACAATCGTTGCCAAAATGGTTGGCACGATTGGATAATTGAGCACTC
The DNA here is from genome assembly GCA_033675265.1 of Actinostola sp. cb2023. NCBI lineage: Eukaryota > Metazoa > Cnidaria > Anthozoa > Actiniaria > Actinostolidae > Actinostola > Actinostola sp. cb2023. The sequence goes on along the minus strand of JAUJYZ010000699.1, from coordinate 85,961 downwards.
GCATCATTAAAGTTTGAATACAAAACTACCCCCCTCCCCCCAGTACAAAGTTGTTGAGACGAACTTGCTCATCGAGGGCCACGGGGAAATCAACATACACCAATATACTAACTAAATAACCAGCAACATTGTATGTGGGGGCAGGCGAGTACAACTTGTTCCCAATAAAGAGCACTGGCTACCGAAAATGTGCATCGTGCCAAGGAATTATGGCAACGATTTGTACCATCACAGATCCTTGCCATATGGAAAGGATTTAAAGATTGAAGGTCTGAAATCAGCATTATGTCATATATTCAATACCTCTGTTGAAAAGTTAGCACAATATAGTAGCACTCTGTAGACTTTTAGTTCCCAGATTAATAATAATATCGTAGGGGTAAGGAGATGAAGAGAGAAGTTAGAGAAGGGATATCATATCAGTCAGGAATAGACATATCAGAACCAGTAGACCAAGAGGAAGTTGAGTTGATACCAGAACTCACTATACCACCAACTGTTCAGTCTCTTGAATCTACAGTGGAATACAATTTATAAAATCATTTAGATATAACGTGCGCTCTGTTTGCTCAAAACACCGTTTTAGATGACCTTGAAAGACCTCGAAGCGATGCAGTGAATTTGATCAACATCAAATATTTTTTTTCCTGCTGTTAAACATGTTTTATTTAATAATACCATGATCACCTCGGTTTTCATTGTTCCACGAGGGACATTTAACATCGAACATCCCTCGTGAAAGCTCTAAGTCAAGTATCGCTCATGAATAGTAAGTAATGAGGGAAGATAGACTGGGGAGAGCTTGAGCGAATGCTTCAAAAACCAAAACACCAAATGTTTGGTGACAATGTTATCTAATTTCATCGAAATATCCTTCTTAGCATCCTCAATGTAAATAGAAAAGCCGAGAGCATGGATGAGGAAGAATGAGGAAGAAGAAAGCGTCGAAGAAGAAACAGAAGCAAAGGTTCCCAAACCGACGAAAGCATAGTAGATGAAGACTTGTGTCAAGAGTGCCAATGCCACACAGTACTCGACAAACTCAACGAAATGAACTCCAAATTAGATCTTGCTATGACAGCTATGCACCAGTTGGATGATATAAACCGAAAGCTAACCGCTACAGAAGAGTTTAACAAGCTCTACAAAAGCAAGATGGACGATACACAACGAAAACTCGCTAGCGTTGAAGAAGATAACAAATCACTGGTAAGAAGTTTAGAGTTTTTAGAAGCTCAAACCGAAGACGTCAAAACCAAGCTCAAGAACCTAGAAAGCCTCGACGCAAAAGTGGTGAAGCTTAATGAAAACCTAGATGATTTGAAGAAACTTCAACAAGAAGAAAATAGCCGAGGAGTCAAACTAGAAAGCTTTTCTAGAAGAAACAATCTGCGTTTCTTTAACATTCCAGAAGATCATAATGAATCATATGAAGAAACCGAAGAAATACTGAGGAACTTCATTACCAACGAGCAATCAAATGAGCCGGAGGTAGACTGCATAAGTTTCGAAAGAGTTCATCGTTTGGGAAATAAAAGGAACAGTCGAAACTCACAATCAAGGGCTGATTATCGCAAAGTTCACATACTTTAAAGAGGAGAGGTTAAGAAACCTTGCCAAAAAAAAAAAAAAAAAAAAAGTAATGTAAAGTAATGAGGGAAATTTAGACTAAATGTCCCTCGTGTACACACAATCATTGGGACCCAAGAGTAAACCGAAGAGTAATTAATAGCTCTCTACTTGAGGTGACTCAAGCATTCAAGACGTGTGGGACATGTTAATCTCAATTTTCTCGACAAGAATGTATAAACGATGGCAGTTTTTGAGACATTTGACATATTTTACTAGATATATTTTCAGGCGAACACTTGTCAATAGACCTCTAGCTTCGTATGTAAATTGGCCATTTCAAACCATGTAGCTACAAGAATCGCTCTCTTTTGTGAGTATAAATACGGCTGTCGTTGCTTGGTATTTTCAGTCGTACACTTGTGAAAATATTTGTAGCTATAGAACTCATAGAACGGTTAGTATGTGGTTGAGAAAAATGAGCAGTTAGATTGAGTTTTATTTGTTTATATTGTGATTTGTGGACAAAAGTGGACGATTCGTCGCCAGTTTTTTGGTGTGTTTGTATCTCAATTGCAAATTTTCGGTTTTAAAATCAGCAAAATCATATCTAGATAGAACTTGAACTTGAGAAAACAAGAAAAACTAATTATATGGCTTTTGTTGAAAATATATTTATTATAAGTAATACCATGGCACTGAGAATTATTAGTGATTAAATCACAGGCAGCCCAACCATTGCTTTTGAGGCTACTAAATAATTCAAAAAAAAAATTTTTTTTGATGGGCTTCCTGTGGTGAGCACGCGCGCATTTATATATTGGGTTCCCTGTGCTGAGTAATGTCCTATTGGGCTTCCTGTGTGCCTCCTGCGGGATGCGCCCGCAGCAAATGTGTATATTTATACAAGGTATGAAACTCCAGTCACGTGATGGCCTGATGTGCGGCTCAAGTACATGGTGCACTTTTCCGTGAAGTAGTCGGATTTTGCCTTCCGAAGATTGTTCACATATACGTGGTGACGCCTAAGAAACGTCAGCTGAGGTCATCAAAACGTCATCACAAACCCGCCATTTTCTATAACTTCAAACATTTTCCATCTCGATATATTCTTTTAAAAAGAAACCAAATGGCGATGGAGAGTATTTCTACCACCAGAGAATTATCTGTTAATGCATGGTAGGTTTTATATTTCTGATTTCAGCTTTTAAAAAGCGAGTGAAAGGGTTTTAAAACTACATATTTGTGTGTACAAACATTTATGGTGCTTAATTCGTACAGGTTGTGGCAAACATATTATAAAAGTGTTGGTCACTCGGTGCAGCTGGACAAAATTGAAGAGGAATTGAGGACTTCACCACATAAAGATAAAGTAAACAACCGAGATAAAGAATTGGGACGTGTGATTAAGAAGTTATTTCCATTCGGAAAGAGAGAGCAGAAGACATTACCGACTAACAGCGGAATGAAAAGATGTTGGGTGTATACAAATTTAGCAAGAATAAGTGAGCCTTTCCCGCTAGAATGGGGTCAAATTTTGATTCTTATAATCCTCCAAAGCCTTCAACCTCGGTCATGTCGTGGACGGTGAACAAGAAGTCAACAGAGGCAATTCAGTGGATGATTATAACGGTAAGTGACGATCTTTGCGACGGTAAAAAAAATGGTGAGAGAACTACGTGTATGTCAAGATTTAACTATCAAGTTCTCTGTGATGTCAAAGGAAGTTTCACTTGATCTAGATAATGTTCAAGGTTTATCAAAACAATTTCTTGACAATGTATTTGAATTTTGTGCCGAGGTACATGTACCACTATGCAAAGGCTTTGAGTTTGAAGTCAACAGTCCAAAAACTGTGCAAGGGAATGCCCATGCCCATGCCCATGGTATTACTGAACACTGGGAAATGTGTGACGATCAAGGCATCAAGACTCAGTCTATCAGGCATCGAGCAAGAAACTGTTTATCTATTTTGAGTTACAATACACACGAAATGAAATGTCGAAATTGTGTTACACTTAAACAAAATTGTCGTAGCTATAGGAAGAACGAGTCAGATCATGATGGACAGGAGCTTAAAAAGCAAAAGCGAATTTCGTACATGAATCCAGAGGAGATATCAAGTACTGACTGCATATTGAACAAGCACGTGTAAAGAATGCAGAAAAAAGGGCAGAGAGGGCAGCGAATGCCAAAGAAGAGATACAAAAACAAATGGAAGACTTCACAGAAGAAGATCACAATGATTTTAAGTCAATGTTTGGAAGAATTGATGAAAGCAAAGTTAATGATGACATGAAAATGTTCTGGGAAGCACAGAAACAAGTTCTTGAAAATCCAGATTCAAGAGCAAATAGATGGCACCCAAAGTAAGTGTCTCATTGATGTTAATATACCACCTGTTCAGAGTTAACATTAATCCCATTTTTCTTTTCAGAATCATTCGTCTCTGTTTATCCCTGTGGTGTCGAAGCCCAGAAGCTTATGAACAGTTGAAGGATAGTGGTATGATCAGGTTACCATCTGGAAGACTATTGTCCTTGTATAAAAACTCTGTAAGCCAGAAGGCAGGAATAAATGATGAAGTACTAGATTGGCTTGTTAAGGAGGCAGATAAAAATGAACTTGATGCATATGGTAGAGAAGGTGGTTTGATTTTGGATGAAATGTCTATTCAGGTAATAATTTTGTTGGAGGTACATGTATTTTCAGAATTTATTTCCACTTGGTTTGATGGGACTGTTTATGTACATGTAGGTCCCGCTAGCGATTCGTCATACAGTGTGTCTGACTGTACTCAGTTATTGACAACGGCTTAAATATAAGCCAGCTTAATCCAAACAAGACTCACTTGATGTTCATTGATTTATTTTTACAGGTCATTCATTGTTTGAATGCCCTGATAACAGGTCCTCAGGGACTATATACAGTTGGCATTATTACAGTCTCACTATACTAGCCTCAATCAAGATCATTAACACAATGGCAGGGAAGTCTTCATCACATGGTAAATATAAGCCAGCTTAATCCAAACAAGACTCACTTGATGTTCATTGATTTATTTTTACAGGTCATTCATTGTTTTGTTGTTTCAATGTTGGATAATAGGTCTTCAGGGACTATATACACAGTTGACATAATCTTACACACTACTAAGCTCAACCAAGAAAATCATTAAACACTGTTATGGCAGGGAAGTCTTCATCACATGGTAAATATAATAAATTGTAAAATAACAAAATTCTAACGCGCGCTCTGATTGGTTAGCTACTATGTTTGACTTCCAGAACAAGTTCCAACAGACTTCGTTCCCAGGGGTATTTCTCTGGGAGCGAGTAACGAGCAACAGAATATACTCCTTGTTTCCCGAGGATGGTCCAAACTAGACTCACTTGATTGATGTTCATTATTATAGCAACCCATGGTCCATATGTCACTGTTGAATAAGATCAATTTTTTATCTCTTTCAGGATGTGTTGTTACTTTGAAAGCTGACTCCAGCAATAATTATATAAAGACGAACATTGTGGATATATTCATAGTCTATATTTGAATATAAACCAACAGAAGATGGAGTACTTTATATAGAAATTAACCACTTTATTGATTTTATAAATTAAATATTTATCATTTTCATAATAACAATAAATCCAATGTAATAATAACAAGAAATAATAATAACAAGAAATAATATTAACAAGAAATATTAATATCCACTTGTAATAAATACATTTATTTTTTTCACTCAAATTTTTAAACATCATGTTTAAAAATATTTCTGGCACGTATAAATGAATGCTGCTCTGCAGCATCCAGTTGCTAGGAAGTGGGTTAATGCTAACCCAGGGTTAAATATAGCCTGTCATCCAATCAAATAGCCAGAATTGCTATATTTAGCCTGGGTTAGTGTTAACCACGTTTGAGTAACAGGACCCTGGCATAGCTAAAGCTTACAAACACTAAAAGTGTGCAACGTAAATAGAATGTAGCACTAGTGCTAAATTAGAATGATTCCAATTACATACCCGGGCATTACTAACTATACCAATACACACAATTAGCCACTCACTCTTTTGTTTTCTTTTGTTCCTTTACATCTAATAAACACTGACGGCTAATTAGTAGGGCCCAGATTTATTGGAATCGCTGTATGCTGATTAGAGCGATGGCACTTAACCCGTGAAACAAAATCTAATAGTTAGTAAATGTAACTAATATCTACTTGGCTAATATCTGTATCACGGGTTAAGTGCCATCACTCTGTATTGTCTTCTATTCAGTTTAAATCATTGCATGCTTTTAGTGTTTGTACTCCATTTTAGTACTTTTCGTATTAGTGAAAGAAAACAAATATATTAAAACTGAATACTAATATAATTCCCCCCACTTCATTCGCCACTAGCCAGTTCTCCAAGTACATTCAGAAATTCTCTTTCAGTCTCATCTTGTCGATAAACGTTTTGCAAAAGCACAGTGTGAGGGAAAACTTCCTTCCACACTTCACTTTCAAAGCAATATTTCGCTTCGTCAATGTCGTTCTTCACTGGAGGTAACTGATAAAAATCCCCAACCCCAATTACCTGCATACCTCCAAATACGAGATTATTTCCCCTTGTTTTCTGGGCTAACGTGTGAATGGTCTCCCAGGTCTTCATGCTACACTGAGATATCTCGTCGATTATCAATATCTCAGTTGAACGCCATCTTTGCAAACACTCGGTGTTGTTCATGACCGACGAGACCAACGCATCAATGTTCCTTCGTCCATTTCGAAGCCCAGCAAATGAATGTAACGTCTTAGCGTTCTCGTAAAGCGTACAAGCCATACCAGTTGTACAAGTGACAACAATGGCCTTCGTCTTCTCCATCAACTTGACAATGTGTTTGACGATGAATGTCTTTATACCTGTACCGGCTTTGCCACTGATAAATAAGTTGTGGCCACACATTACTCGATCCAAGACTCTCCTTTGCTCTGCATTTAAAACTATTTCGGTCATTTTTGATTGTTTTGATAAATTATGAGGCTTGTTAATAATACACTTTCAACAGTATATGTGTATAGCTTGTGTCTTTGTGACATAAACCAAAATGGCGTATACAGTAATGACGTGACCTGACGTAACCTGACGTAACAAGACGTCATGTTTAGATACCGAGCGCTGGCCGATTTCCTCTCGAAGGCAAAATCCCGACTACTTCACGGAAAAGTGCACCATGTACTTGAGCCGCACATCGGTCCATGACGCTCAAAATTTCAAAAATTAGTTTATCAGCGTACGTTGAAGTTAGACGACTGACACTTACAAAGTGTTTCGAGAATACGGTAAAGTTTAGTTATTCGAAGAAAAATTGAATTTTCACATCACATTGACAAAATTAGGGTCAAAAACGTATTTGTCACGTGACCTAGTTTCATACCTTGTATAAATATACACATTTGCTGCGGGCGCATCCCGCAAGAGGCACACAGGAAGCCCAACATAGGACATTACTCAGCACAGGGAACCCAATATATAAATACGCGCGCGCTCTACCACAGGAAGCCCATCAAAAAAATTTTTTTTTTGGAATTATTTAGTAGCCTCAAAAGCAATGGTTGGGCTGCCTGTGATTAAATGTCCCTGAAGCCGAGGGAGGGTTAGTGGAAGTAATAGCCTGAAGGTGCCATGGTATTAGTTTGTAAATAACATGATCCCCGAGGAAATGTACAAAAATACAGGCTTGAGTTAACTGCACTGAAAGAAGAATATATTATATATATTATAGTGTTTTGTGAAAGAGTCTTGATTAGACTGTACTCTGGGGAATGCTACAGGTTGTACATCTTTGTTTCATTTAAACAATGAAAGAGTATAAATTAGTTAGTAAGGATTACCTCAAGGTACACAGATCAGAAATGGAGGTTTACGCCGAATTGGAGCATACTGAAAAACGGAGATAATTGCCAATTAATATAATACTTCATTGTGTGAAAAAATAAGTTAAATAGAATATCCTTTGCATTGGTGTTTTGTAGATTTCTTTCTGTTTTGATACGAGAAAAACGCTGAAAAGATTCAAAAATACGACATAAAAGTTGTCGAGTCACTTGACATTTTGATTTCTTTTGCGATATTTGATTGGATGATGGGTGATTTCTGGCGCCTTTCAAAAAGAAATCATTGTAGTTATTTTATAAAACAGTTATCCGTTTTATATACTCTGATCTAAACACTTGGGATGTTGGAAGAACACTTGAGAAGCTGGATATAAACGTTTTATATTTCTTAACTAGTTTTTGTAGATTTGTGAACAACTGCCATGGGTAATTTACAATAATGTTCATACATCAATAGTTTGTGTCATCAACCGAGCTTTCGAGCAACTTGCTCATCTTCAGGGTTACAGAAGTTTCAAGTGTAATTCCAAATTATTTCATATAGAAGTGATAACTTATTGACAGATGACAAGTTGAAGAGTGATGAACGTTTGCACATCAACAAGTCCTTAGCTAAGCATGGTTACCCACAACGTTTTATCAGGAATTATTCCGAAACATCAACCAACAAGGAGAACTGTAGCCTAAATTTATCTTTCGATAAAAACAAAGAGAATGTTGTGTACATTCATTTTCTAAATGAATTTCCTATTGTTTTTATTTTTATGGAGAAGAAACTTGAGTTTGAATTGTAAAATGACATAGATTACCGCTGAAATGATCGCGGCTCACTTCAGTAATTATTCCCCATAATAGACGTCACCTATCCCAAGGGAAAGTGCAGTCACAATATAGAGTAATTATAAGTGCATTGTATTTTCTTGTACCCGAGAGAATGTTGTGAACGGATTTTAATATCCCCATAAACGACGTCACAAACAAAAAGATATCAGCCGACGGTAAAACGGTAAAATGGCGGATGATAGTCCATATCGAACGTAAATTATGTTGATATCTAAGAACGATTTATAATTTTTTTTACTCAAGTAATGTTAATATAAGTGATATCAAACTTTCTTGAGAAAATAAATTTTGTCTTCAGTTCCCCTTTAAGAACCAAAAGGCATAGCTGTACCGCCATACGTCAAAGAAACGATCGAAAGGATCTCACGTGTCTTGTCGCGTTACAAAGTGAAAACATGTGTAAAAACATTTCCTCTCTAAACCTAAAGACCCGGTCGAAAAACAGGAGCAAACAGGTGTGGTTTACTTTATCGCTTGCCACAAGTGTGACACGGTGTACATTGGAGAAACAAAAAGGGCTTTGCGTACAAGACAGAAAGAACATCAAGCTGCGGTACGGCTCAACCAACCAGAGAAGCCAGCATTAGCTAATCACGCTCTCTCCTCTGGACAAAACATCAATTGGCTGGAAACATCCTTACTTGCTAAAGAAAATCGATGGCACCAGAGAAAGTGCACGGAGGCATGGCACATCGCGAAACATGGACACAATACGTTAATTAATAGAGACAGCGGTATAATTCTACCGTCAAGTTACCTTAGTTTATAATAGGTCTACCGTAAATGCTCGATTAAGGTATCAGGGTACCCCAAACGACCATCATGCACGCAACACGCTCTAGCGTGTACTCGTTACGTTAAAACCTCTATAAAGTATACATTTTCTGAAAGCTGAATAAATGCAGAATTCAATAAAACAATTAGTTTTTAGAACAAAAACAGTATATTTGAAATAGGTAAAAAAGTTCAGATTTTCACATCACTATCATCGCCGAGGTCCCTCCCATACAGCCGGAAATTTATCGGAAATCCTCGACTAATACATTTATAAGCTCATGAGATATAGCTTACAAAAAATGTGTCTCCGTTTATCGATAAATTAACCCGTTGCGTTTTTATACGGTCCTAAACTTCGAGCTCTGCAAAACTGCAAAACACTTTACAAAACAAGTTATAACTTTCGAAGGAAATTGAATATTAAAATTTGGAGACAGCTTTTTGAAGAATATTTATTTGACAAAGTGTCTAACAAATTTCAGCTAAATCGGATAAAATTCCTTTGACCCGGAACTCAAAATGTGCGCTTGATTCATGGCTATTTTGTTTCCGAAATAAAGGCAAAAGAGTTTTCAAGTCAAGTGGCGCCTTTGTTTACACAAGCGTCCATAATCCACCACAAATATGTGATCCAATACCTGATGACATACGAATGGCAGTCTAAAGCAGATCGCCTTACAGTAGTAACACAACGTGGCAGGAAAACAAAGTTACTGCTGGCGGAAAATACGACCGTGAGTGGTTTCGCATCGTTATTCAAGGATGTTTTGAGTGAGCAGTTACGATTTTTGGATACTTTCTTCGCATCTGAATCTTTGTGGAAAGTCTGTTGCGTGAGTACTGTTGACAGCTTGCTTGTCAACATCTTTTTGCATCAAATGAAACCAAAATTCGTTTTTTGATTCTAACTTTTTAGGAAAAAAATATTTTTAGATTCTGTTTTTTGGAGATGATAGATAATATTCAATTAGATTTGATTGTCAAAAAAAATCAAAAACTGGTGGTTTGAAAGGTTCTTTGGGGTACCCTGATACCTTAAGCGCCCTGCTTCCAATAAGCGCCCCCCTCGAATAAGCGCCTCCCCCTAGAGGTCTAAAAATTTAATAAGCGCCCGGGGTGCGAAATCGAGCATTTACGGTATTACTGTTATTGTTATCGTTATTTATTTTATTTATTTGTTTATTTAATTATCCTCTCTCTTTAGTCTAATTTGATTACTAAGTCGATTTATTCGTGTTAACAGCTCGTGCGCACATTTGTCTTTATTTTGCTCTCGCTCTATTATGTTCATTATTCCTCGAGCTATGTATTTGCTTACATGTATTTTTGGAATTACACTTGAAACATCTGAAGATGAGCAAGTTGCTTGAAAGCTCGGTTCAAATAAAATACCATAGGTTGATGACACAAACTGTTGATGAATCTTGACCTACAAGAATCTTCTTGATAATGTTCATACAACTTTAGAACAATTTGTACAGTAATTTGTGAGTAATATAAATGTTTTAGAAACACAGCCAGCTATCAAAATTCAAAATCACTCAGAGTCAAAATCACTCAGAGTCAAAATCACTCAGAGTCAGTTTTGACTGGGTACAAGCATGCATGTCATTTAATGTAATTCAAATATTACCATATTTTTAATTTTTTACTTAGCCTCTGTTGCGCAGATAGATAATTCAAATAGCTACTGTAAGTCGGAAAACGAAATTTAATGTCCATCTTCGAGTGAATAGAAACAAACTACTTCACAAGGATAAGTTAGTAGAAACATTGCTAGAAGGTCTGACTGCATTCATCGAATGGTTGGAAAGTCTACCAGAACAAAAGCACATCCTAGTTGGCCACAATATAAAATCGTTTGACTGTAGATCCCATGTTGTTACTGGCTTTGTGGACACTCTTCCTTTTTTTCAGAGACATATATCCAAATCGTGCTTCCTACACCCAAGAGTCAATGGTGCATGACATATTCGGAATCAAATATGATGCACACAATGCCCTGGCTAATATACGATCACTACAGCATCTGTTTGAAGTCAGAAGATATTGTTTCTCCCATATTTCATTTCCTTTCAGTGGGCAGCAGAGAACACAATATATAATACACTCAAATATAAGAACTTTTAAAGGTCATACACTCGTGCTGATGAAGACATTTTCAGGAAGAAAGCTTGGAAATCACAATGGCGTTTCACTGAGAATTGTCAATTTCAAAAGTCTGTCGGAACACATGGGCTTTAGATTTAGAGATCACTATCAGGCAAGATTTAAAGATCTTGCAAAGAGCAGATGGAAGTAAAATTGTTGAATTTGACGAAAATGCCACTAAATCCAGGCAGGGAGGCATAATAAACAAAACTATAAGCTCTCCGCAGCATATGTGGTCGACCGATGGTGGAGAGAGGGATCCCATACGTCTTGTTTGAAAAGTGGCTTGAACGTTGTCTTTTAGCAATGAAGAACACGGTCCCCTTGTACTTAGCAATAATATCAAGACAAAGTTCTAATGTTTGGTATGCAAAATCCAGAATGTGTGAGCACCGAATAGGACAAATAATGAAATAAATAACAAGTTGCTTGCTTCAAGAATGTCGTAAAAGAATAACCAACCATTCCATGAGGAAAGTGATTGTAGCTAAACTCAAAGAAGAGGGTCAACCACGGCACGAATTGTCTCACATCTCAAGTGGATATATCGCTCATTGTAATGTGCACACTTTGTTCTAAAAAACCGTGTCTCCGATTTTTGATGCGTTGATTCAAAAGAAAGCGTCATTGATGAAAGCGACAGTGATGTATCTGAAGGAGTGATCGATTCTATACTCTCTCCAGACTCTGTAAGTAATGGGTCAAGTCAAGGTGAAGAAGCAGTAAAGGTATTGGACGAGACCTTCCTCTCCCCAGACACAGCGAGTACTGCTTCTACTCAGAGTGAAGAAGTTATATTCTCAAGAGGACCGCGCCAAAAGCTCAACGATTACTTAGTTGCAGTGAACACTACGACACTTCAAAAGCGATGGTTCGACTGGAATGAGATCAGTGAATCAACCAAACAACGATACACAAACAGAAGCGCCGAAATTGTAGCTGCTGTGCTAAAAACTGTCTCTCCTGACAATGCTGGTGACCTCTGGCAAGCTCTTACATCATCCAATGCAACAAGTAAGCTTCTTGGTATTGACGAGCTACCAAAGGCAGACCAGCGTTACTTGGAGGTCTTAGCAGAGGCTTACAAGAATGTCAGTTGGGATAGTCGGAGACAAGTCATGTCAATAATGGCTGGTTGAGCGAGCTATACTGCAATATCAACCTTTATTCCAGGCCTAACTAAATACCGGTACACTGTAGCTAATTTGCATCGTCTGCAGTTTGGTCGAGGAGTATCGGTTCCTATTCAGCCAACATCGCGTATCAGAATAGACCCAAAACAGCTCGACCATTTCTTGTCTTTCATAACCAGTCCGCATTTGGTACAAGACCTACCCTTCGGTCTAAAACACCTGACTTTGTCTTCAGGTCAAGTACTGGAGGTACCTAACGTTATACGTACTCTCATACCACAACGTATTACAAAGCAGTATTCACAGTATTGCGAAGAAACAAGCTTCCAACCATTTAGTGAAAGGATGATGCTTCGTATATTATCTGAATGTAGTGTGTCCGTCAGAAAGTCTCTCCAAGGACTTGATTACTTTGCTGCTGATGGTACGCGTGCATTTGAAGACCTGTTAACCCTAGTTCCCAAGCTGGCTGAATACGGTGCTGACAAACGTTGTAAGACATGAACGACAGAAAATCTGAAAGCAGCCAAACTTTATTTAAAGGGAGACTACAAGGTAAACTTCTTTATATTATCTAGTGTAAAATACAATATTCTACTTTACCATGCGTCTGTATTAAGTATGATATAAATATATGGCACTTTATTAATTATATGAAATACACTTTATTGACAGGTTCATCTTGATAAAGTCATGGATGTAGCAAACCACTGCATCGTTTTCTCTCTAAGTGATAACAGTGATCCAGATTTCAAGCAACATTGCGACCACAAGCACGAGCACATCTGCGATCAGTGTCAAGCAGTTGCAGAAACATTGACGCAGATTGAAAGGTGTGCCAACGATTGCCACTTTCCAATTGATTATGAACGAGATGAAGCACTCTACACAATACAGTCTGCCACGCTTTCCATTCAGTCGTGGAAGTGCCATATATTGCGGTCTTCAAATCAAGATCAAGCACGGTTTGATGCTCTGAGGCTTCTCGACCAGGAGACAGTATTAATTGTCAATGACTGGGCTATGAAGTTCTTGCCTCAGAAGTATAGAGAGTCGCAGTCTGACTGGTTTGGAAAGGGTGGCATATCCTGGCACATATCTGTGGTATATCAACGAATAGATGATAAGCTACAATGGCAGGGATTCATTCACATAATTCAATTATGCAGCCAAGCAGTGGGGCCGTTGTTTCCATCATGCAAGATGTGCTGCGCACTCTCAAGCAAGAATACCCCGAAATCAAGAAAGTACATTTCCGTCAAGACAACGCCGGGTGCTACCACGCGTCCACAACGATCCTGGCATGTTCCGATATAGCACAGTCTACGGGAGTGGAAATAGCACGCCTTGATTTCAGCGACCCACAAGGGGGCAAAGGTGCTGCAGATCGGCTAGCAGCAACATGCAAAGCTCATATCCGCAGATTCATAAATGAAGGAAATGATGTCACAACCGCCAACCAGCTTGAGGCTGCCCTCCTTTCCCATGGAAGTATTGAAGGCATTCGAGTTGTGTCAATGGAATCCATTCAAGATGTAGTCATTGGAGAGTACAAACAAAAAATCCCTAACATCAGTAAGCTCAACAATTTGAGTTTAATCCCGGATACGTCAGAGTCTGGCGTGCCTATGACATAGGCAGCGGGAAAGTGATCAAAACGGAGAAACCATCACCAGGTACAAGTTGACGCACAGGCTGTTTCTAAAAATAGCGGTAATTTGTTACCAATTTATCTTTATCTTTCGTTTTGCAGAATCCCATTGTAAATGGCTTCAATCAACGTTTTCGCCGGGAGGGTTTAAATCTTTTTCTACACGTGTGACTGTGTTATTGTCACTTTGGACATAATCATTCATTCTTCTTATATAAAAAAACCTTTAATGTTACTAAATTTCAAACCTTAAAGCTAAATAAGTTTTACAATAAACGTTATGCCCTTTCAAACTGGAAAATGCCATCTTAAACTGGAAAATTTGAAGGAATTGATTTCCTTTGAGAACTGTTCTTTCTTTAAACCAATAGGAATGCGTATATTCCAGAGGCTCTTAGACCGCGAGGACAGTTCTCGTTCTCATCCAATCATAACCAAATACAACGAGAACTATCCTCAGGCTAGACCTATCAGAATACGAGTGCACCAATGCATGAAATTAGCCTGTGGATAGTTCTTTGTCTTAACCAATCAGATCGAGCATATCTGGTTAATGCTTGTCAACATGTTATCAACAGTTGATGCTATCTGCTCAGAAGCGGAACCAAAATCGCTCCTACTTCGTTTGATAGTTAGATTAGAGAAAGCGAAATATCTCAGTTATATGTGTGTATGTTCTATGTGAAAATATGTACATTTTTCTTTCATACAAGTTGATTATCTAATCTAAAAGTTGTACGTATTTTCTTTTGGTGCTTCGGATGCCCTAGAAACCACATAAATCCCTTTCAGTGTCAATGACCAAAGGTTTTTTGAGCTAAAAATTTCCATACAAGAACCCACAGGCCAGTTCTCGTTCTCATCCAATCATAACCAAATACTAGGAGAACCATCCTCAGGCTAGACCTATCAGAATACGAGTGCACCAATGCATGAAATTAGCCCGTGGATAGTTCTTTGTCTTAACCAATCAGATCGAGCATATCTGGTTTTAATGCTTGTCAACATGTTATCAACAGTTGATGCTATCGATATCTGCTCAGAAGCGGAACCAAAATCGCTCCTACTTCGTTTGATAGTCAGATTAGAGAAAGTGAAATATCTTATATGTGTGTGTGTTCTATGTGAAAATATGTACATTTTTCTTTCATACAGTTACTAATTTAGCGTAGTGTTGATTATCTAATCTAAAAGTTGTACGTATTTTCTTTTGGTGCTTCCGATGCCCTAGAAACCACATAAATCCCTTTCAGTGTCAATGACCAAAGGTTTTTTGTGCTAAAAATAACCCACAGGCCAGTTCTTGTTCTCATCCAATCATAACCAAATACTAGGAGAACCATCCTCAGGCTAGACCTATCAGAATACGCGTACATCAATACGTGAATTGACCCCTAATTAGCCTGTGGATAGTTCTTTGTATTAGACTACTTCGTTTGATAGTTCTTGAGAGAAAATGAAATATCTTGTATGTGTGTGCGTGTTCTACGTGAAAGTCGATATGTTTCTTTATACTCAATCATCAAGTTTTGGTGCGATCTCGAGTTGAATTTGAAATGAATTCCATCAGCAAGGAGGACAATACAATACAATCCACAGTCTCGGCTATAAACCATACCACTGTACATGGGTTTACATATATGAAATGACTCAGTGATGATATTGCAATATGGTATGTTATCTCTCACACAAATAAACCCTGCTATAATAATATAATATATGATTGGGTTGTAGCTTTATAGTGTTGATTATCCAATTTTAAACTGTACATCTTTTCGGCTTTCCGAGGTTCCGGGGTTCAAAAGTTTTTTTTTGAGCTAAAAAATTCCATACAACGAGAATCGAATTCAATCATAACCCAGGCTAGACCTATCAGAATAGGGGTACATCAATCTGTGAATTGACCCCTAATTAGCCTGTGGATAGTTCTTTGTATTAGCCAATCAGATCGAGCATATCTGGTTAACGCTTGTCATAGTTTTATTGACAGTACTCCCTGCTTCGTTTGATGTCTCTTGAAATGGATTCTCTTCTAGTGTCAGCTAGACACTGAAATAACGTATTTTGGGTGTGTACTTTCCGTTATTATTCTAGCTTTTCGAAGGTAGAGGACTGGAGGGAAGCAGTAGAACAAAAAATGTTTGAAACTTGTCTTTGTAATTTTTTCTTTCTTTCATGTTTCGGTTGAAACATGGTTTCATTCCATGATTCTGGTGCCCTAGAAACCTTACATCCCTTTGCTACAACAAGGTCAAAGGTTGGTGTGGCCGCCAGATGTGTGCAGTTTGGTGCCGGTTCCAGATCGGAATACCGTATGATATGGAGATGTATGATCAATGCTTGTTGAATTTCGCTAAAAAGTCTACTAAAAAACTGCTGTCATTTTGTATCCCTCGTGTTTTGGAAACGTAAGAATCCCTTTGTAAATGAAATCAAAGCCTTTCCATGATGAACAAGTGGTAGACATAATATCCATTTTGTTCAATACCCAATCCCGTCCCGCATCGCTTGGTTATTGCTGGTTTGCATGTGATGTCCTGTCGGCCATGTTGGTTCCCGATAACAAAGTATTTCCTCATTAGCTGTAAACATAATTACTGATCTACTACGCATGACCAAGAAATAAGAGAGCAATAAACAGATAAAATGTCATTCATTTTGTTTCAAATAAGGAACCAGTATTCCCATCATCCTTCAGGGCCAATAGTGGACCTCTCTTTGACAACTTTTTGAAAAATGCTGTAAGACTCGAGAGATACTGCATGTTATTGTTGTTGATGTTTGACGACGATTTTCTATAACTCCAGAAGCTGCAAAGAACCATCAACATAAATTCGCAGTAGACGATAAACGAAATGCGCGGGAATTCAGTAAGTATTCACTTCGTTTGTATAATGTGCATTGGACTGGACTTTTTACTACCTACATTTAGCGACAGCCTCCAGCTCCTGTTTGTTTTGTATTAAAATTGATGTTGATGTTGATTGGTGTTGTGTGTTTTATTCTAGAAACATTAAGAGAACTTCTTGGGAAGCCCAAAGAAAATCGTAAGTTGTTAAATCAACATCAAAAAATGGTTGTTTGCAAGTTAAGTTTTTTTTTGAATGAATGAATGTATTTTTTACTTTCGTGGTCTGCTTTTAAGTCATTTCCTTTCTTGTTCGTTTGTCTTGGTACTCAGTTGAATATGTACTTTGAACACTCATATCTTTCACCGTTGAGTTCAGCCGGTTAACTGGGTGTTTGTTCGTGTATAAGCCACCCGGCTTTACGCTTTCGTCCGCCATTTTGAATTGGGGCAAACGCGCGGAAATTTATAGAAATCTGGATCACTTTGACTTCCCATAACTTCGCTCGATTTTATTGGATTTTCAAAATTTAAACTTCGATAATCAGCGGGCATGTATGCCAGTTGTTGGACTGAAAATAAGACCAATGTAGGTGTTTTAACTACCTTTTATGAGTCAATCTTCTTTTCACGAATGTATCTTAAAATTTCGAGCTAATTAATTGCATATATATTCACGTGCCGAACGTTTTTTATTTTGAAAAATTTTTTTTTTCTCGATTTGTAGGTCATAAAAAAACGAAGAAAAAATATTTTCTAAAATGGTAAGTTTTTAAAAATCCAACGAAATGGAGCAGAGTTACGTCAAGTCAAATTGATCCAGATTTCTATAAATTTCCGCGCGTTTGCCCCAATTCAAAATGGCGGACGAAAGCGTAAAGTGGCTTATTTGCTGATTGTTTCTTCTGCTTTCAGCTTGTTTGTTTGTTCTTTAGATTTATTAAGTCTCGTTGTTTGTTTTCTATCTATTCACATATGTAGCTATCTCCGCCAAAGCAATCAAAGGCACTAAGAAAACAACACGATTGCACAAGATTTGCTCATGGAAGAAGCGCCTCAACAACAAACCAGATGAATGGACTGAAGACGAGATGGTCTATGATAAACTGATATGGGCTGTACACCAATGAAAGGAGAAAATCGGCAAACACTTCCATGAACGCCGCCGCGTCCATTCTCGCCGGGCTACACAGCGAGAAGTCTTAGAAGAACAGAAAAAGGACTTATTTGATGCAGTTCAAATAGGCCTCCCAGGCTCGGGACCTTTTTAATGCCACAATTAAATTGAAATGATTGGGAGATAAACGGGAAATTCAATAGGATTTGTTAATACAGTAGTTGGTGGAATCGTTACGCATGTGGGATATCATACGAAATACTGAATCATAGGATTGTTCTATTCTACATGGTATACAAAGTATCCAAAAGATGGGAGTTGTGTAACGCACAGGATTAGTTACTCTTCTTCAGTGCTCCGGTGAGTGGTGAGAGAAAAAACATATATAAGGAAAGTTTCTAGACAAGAAAAGAAACCAAAATGGGAGAGTTCCATAGGTGGGGAGGGAAAATTAATTAGCGATTATTACAGTTAATATACACCTGATAAAGTAATGTTGTAGCCAAGGGACAGCCCCAATCATTTGCTTCTGAGGGCGCGCGCTCTAACACAGGGGATCTCCATTCAAGAGGGACGCGCGCATAACGTTTTTTAATCATCAGAAGACATAGTTGTGAGCTGTCTATGATGCAACGCGAGTGGCATGCTACACTGTTCAGCTGACCAATATATGTTCTGATTGGTATCCTGATTTCTACTTCCCCCCCCCAAGCAAAATTCACCTTCAACAATTGAAAACCAATCAAGAAAACCCTGGAGAATTTGGGGCTTTTGTTCGAAACGACCATTCTGTACATATCATACCAACACATACCTTATTACATCATAAAATACCTCCAATTAAATAAAATTACTCACTATTTTTAATCGTCAGGGATTATCAAATCGACGGGGGGGGGGGGGGGGGGGGGGGGGAGGGGGGAGGGGTTGCGGAATGTTATTACATTATATGGTGGGTGCGGCCCGACGCCGACAGGGCTGAGACGCCGAGCCTTTCCAGTACTGAAACAGGGCAATAATAATCGTATCCGTTTATTAATTTGGCAGCCTAAAAACCTGAATTACATGGTGTAACAAGGTAGAAAATATTTGCACTGAAAAAAGTATGATAAGAGTTCAGTAATCAGGGAATGAAACATGAAACGTTCTAGCGTGCCTAAATTTTAGAGTAAAGTATACCCCTCCCCCACGGGTGTTTTGTAAAATATGAGTCGCTAACGCATGAACTTCTAACGTATAGTTCTAATCTGCAGCTTCTTGCCAGATACTGAGGGACTGTTTACAAAGCTACGGCAACGACACTTGTCAGTCTACTTTTATGTAAAAGTTCAAATGACACGAACAGAGATATAGAATACATGCAAAACGTGACTTCAATTTAAAACTAGTGACAGGCATTTTTCTTAAACGTTTTTGAGTTTTAGTTTTTTTTTTTTTTTGTCGGTTGTGTAATGTTCTGCACTTGAGCAATTTAAGTTTTCTATCGTAAATCATGATAATCACCATTCGTCTAGATCTCATCAAAGTCTTGCATTATCGCCCAGGTTCGGGGGCCCCCACTCCTCGGGATCCCTCTTTCCATTTCCCCATCGTCCTCCTTCGTCTTCTTCCGTCAAGTTGATCATTATTCATCAAATGTATCGTGGGTGGTATAAAGTCGATATCCTGGTAGCCCGTGCGAGGTACCCTACTGGGTTTCACTTCCGTGTTCCTTCCTGTAGCCTGCTCGTCAGTGCATTGGTGGTCCTGTGGCTCTCGTCGTCGCATAAGGTGGTCATCACCCATGTAGTTCTCTCTTCGATATGAGCCGCCGTCTTCATATGACCTTGGTCATACCCCATGCTTTCGTGCATAGATATGATGGTTCTATCTGTTTCCATATATACCACCAGGGCTTCTGGCATACCCCATCACACAATGCCCATTGTCCTCAATGTCAACCATATCACCCATACCTGCCATAGCTCTCGCATGGCCACCCATTGTTCCGCCTAGTCCACCCATGGTACCCCCTAAAACCACACCATGCCGCCTCCTAAGCCAACGCATACCACCGCCCCTGCCACGCATACACCTGCCCATGGTACCCCTCTAAACCACCCATGCCCACCTCCTAATCCACCCATACCACCTCCTAATCCACCCATGTGCGCCAGTCATTCCAGCCATACCACCACCCCATTCCAGCCATACCACCACCCATTCCACCATAACCACATTTGGCCAGCCATACCCATAGCACCCATTCCGCCCATACTACCACCACCCATTCCAGCCATACTCAGCACCCATTATCTCCAGCCATGCCACCACCCATTCAGCCATTCCAAACGCACCGCAGGTACGCCTCTCATTCCAGCCATTCGATCCATGCCATTCCTCTTCCCATTAGACATCCCATCCTACCGCTTGCAGCTCTGTCCATTAGACCCGTCATCTGACCTTCCAATGCTTGTTGCTGCAGTTGATCTTGTAGTTGAGCTTGTTCCGCTTCGTTGCGCATGGAGGCTCCATGATGTTTTGGTTTGAAATATCCTGGGTTGACTGTTCCTGCGTGAAAACAGAGGATAATTAGTTCAAACCAAGTGACAAATATACACACAGGTAATATAGGACTGTTCTACAAATGGCGCACTTAATACTATAAGCGAAGACGAACATGTCACACGGACGTGCTGTCGGAAAACTAGGCTTTGTTACACAGTGTTGACTCGTGAAGTACAAACCTGCCATCGTCATGTTCACTTTGTCCAGGAGCCTCAGATTGACCTCCAAAATCTTCTAAAAGTAAAATACATTTTGTGTTGGAAAAAATAGCAATCATTCAATATAATCTTCAAGCATATGGCAGATATTGTATACCTTACCTAGTGAGGGCAGCTGGGGCACATAAACGACCCACCACCCACCACCACCACCATCCACCACGCCCTCCTCCTGGTCTACCCTCATCTTTTCTGTCTCCATCTTTGTCATTGACATCGATGTCATCGTTGTCATCTCTCCTTTTGGCAATCCCACGGGCAATCAGTGGGCTTTCTTTTGGAAGTTTAAAACATTTGGTGGCATTTTAGGCGGTCTGGACTTGCTGCTATCTCGGCGTAAGGATCGTGCTTTTTAGCGTTCGGGTTCTTTGCTCGAGAGGTCTTTAAACTTTGATTTTCATTCACGGTGGCTTTCCTATGATTTATCGTGCAGGACTAAAACTTGCCCAGTTTTGTTGTCTTGTTTTCATTGTGGTTCGCTGTTTTGTGTGGTGTTCTATTTTCGCATCCAAACTGTGGTTGTTATTTCATTAGCCTTTAGTTGTGTGCTTTTTTTTTGAATTGTCGTTGGCGTTGCTGGAGTTATTTGTGTTGTTCGTGATTGGTTGTGGATTATCGACTGTTTTGGCGCTCTCTTCGTTACTGGTACGATCAGTCACTTGTTTAACACACAATTGCTGTTGGTAGTACTATTAGGATATTGTCAGCAGCATTACACTCCCATTACACCGAAGGCATAAATCTCAGCTTTGGATTTATTTTTCAGCATTGATTTGAGCAAAGTATTGTTATTCAGACCCTTTAAGAAGTTTTTCTGCCGGTGAAGGATCAGGGTCCATGGCTGGTCATCTGCTTGGCATCAGAAATTCAAATGCTTCTTTAGCTTCGCAGCAACCTCTCCTTTGAATTCATCAATGCTGCTCAACGCTGAATTATGGTTATGTTTTAGATGATGAAACAACTTTAGAAAGATTGCTATGAATACTGGGACTGTAAGTTTTGTATTTTGGCTTTCTGATTTCATCAGCTGATTCGAGGGAGGACGATTTTTTAAACCAATTCCTTGGAATTTTGTATAACGTTTTTTTGCTTAGGTTTGGTTTTGAAGTGGCTTCTACAATCTTGATTTTAGGAATGGGCTTTACATCTAGTATCATGATGTTTTTCTTTCTTGTCGCTGGTATTGGGCACTACAATCCACTTTGGTACTGCTCGTTGATCGCTACTTTGGATTTGCTTCTTCATCAATACAATATCCTCTATTTTATTAGCGTGGTAAAGTTATTATCCTCGCTTGGATCCGTCAGCGCTTGGGCTTCGAGACGTGCTTCTTGTGATAAGGATGTAAATAAGCCATTGCAGCCTAAATATAAAGGTATTGTAGCTAATTCCTTAAGAATCAATTGTTGGTTCAGTTGGGGAATCCAACAAGATTTGAAAACTTTACTGACCCCCAAAAAAAAAATCAAAATCTATCGAATGTCTGAATCGTTGCAAGCTAGGGGTTTCAGCTCGTCCATGCAGGACACAGGTTGTTTAGACAAGCTAAAGCAGTTGGTATACTTGCATGGGTTGTCCATTCCACATGGAAAGAACAACATCTTCATCGCCATTCGCACAATAGATTAGTTTTGTATATGACTGGCCAGCGCGAGGAAAAGATCCACTGCCTTCTCCCGGCCGCCATTACCAGCAATACGGCAGATCACCGCCTTTAGTGTGACACCTAATCAACAGGACGAGGTGTGGCTTGCTTACCTCGTGTTGTTGGTGCGAGCTACACACAATCCAATAAAGACAAAATATCGAAAAACAAAAAACATGTTATTGCCAGACATAACACAGACTTACATTTTATATTAAGACTATTTATTTTAAAGCAATATGTCAATGTGATATATTCTTGACGTTGGTCAATACTAGTAACACTTCACCTGCTACGAGATAAACTACAACTCCAAACAGGCATAAATCCACGCTACTTTGTTTGGCCCTCATCACTACTATGCTTGTTACATTTACACCATCTCCTCCTTTTTTTGAAAAATAAATACATAAATAAAAAGCTATAGTAGTGTTTTATTAAGATAAATGGAATTACGTAGAACACCGAGTTAAAAGTGAGGAAAATAGTTACAAATATTTACTTTTTAATTCAAATTAACTTTTTGCTCATTGGTATCTTGTTGTGACACTTCTTTCATTACTGAATTTTCACATTGACACCGAAAATGATTGCTCAGTTTTCAGACCTGCTCGTTCCTTTTATACGAGATTTACAAGCTTTGCAAAATGATCATTTATACCATGTCAGCTCTGCGGAATCAGATAATTAACAAATATATTTAAAATTTGTATAATTATTAAAACGAACACATTCGGTAATTTTGTTTTCGTTTAGGTTCAAAGCGATAGTGAACGATATAAATCAAACTATATTTGGGTTGAGCGATTCCCCACATAGCGAGATATAGTTTACAATTTAACTATTCAATTGAAAGACAATTTCCAACGCAAAAACTAGGAAACAAAATGACAAACTTATTTTTCATTATCATTATCAATCATGAAATTCTTACCTTTTTGTTTTTCGTGAAGAGAAAATTTGTTTAGAAAAACACGAGGGCGAATTCCAGTGGTCTTCTTCCCCCATGCAGTCACACTTAAGAAACTGATGCCGTAAGAATTCATTAAGACTTTACAAACATGGGACATTGTTGGTGGTCAAAGTCTTTTATTAATTAGAAAGTTAGTGAAAAAGGACGTTTTATAGGACTTTATATACGACAAACATGCACTATACACTGTTTATCCTTCAATGTGTCAAAACTTCAAAACATTAGAAAGAAATCAGGTGTTGTAAACTTTTCCATGGACATTGACAGTTCAATGGCACCTGTTTTGTGGAATGCTTCAGTAGATACGACACAATATAAAACTAATCGACACTCCGTCGGCATTTTCTAAGTAATCAATAACCGATCGACAATATGCAGGAGTCACTGAACTGAGGGATCATTTACATCAGCGATGTGTTTGTGTACACCCTCCCTGTTTACATCTAATTCTAACGGAATTCAAGTTGTATAGCAGAAAAATGAAGGACCCGATGAATAAGATATCCGACTACAGGTTAGAAGCATGAGACCATTATACACCTATTCCAAATATCCACATTACGATGAACATTAAGATGAACATTAAGAGGACATTAAGATGAACATTAAGCTGAACATTAAAGATTGACATTAAGATGAACATATAAGATGAACATTTACGATGAACATTAGATGACCATTTAAGATGGAACATTAAGTGATAACGATTAAGATGAAAACATTAAGAATGAACATTAAGATGCTACATTAAGATGAACAGTTAGATGAACATTACGATTAAGATTTATTTGCGTCTAACAGTAAAATGTTTGTTGTTTGTTTGGTAGGGTATGTAGCATTATTGAATGACCTTGTATACACTCTTTGTGACATTATCCGGGAATCACGATGTATACAACGGTAAGATTGTTGTGACATTCCCAGGCATTGCGTGACGTAATATGAAGTGTCACATTTCTCCAAGTCATCTTGTAATGTTTTGAAAAAAATGTTGTTTTGAAGGTGCAGACACACGGTGGGCCACCATTCGTGCGCAATATTGACCAGCAAAATAATGGCACAATTTCCAGCGCGTCACCCACCACTGCATGTTTGTGTGATAGCAATATTACAGAAGTAGGCTCCCATTGTACTTCCGTAAACTTGGACACACGCATTTGTTCTATTGCATGGGGATTTTGCGCCGCAATACGTGACACAGCGAATGTATGTGAAATGGGAAACTAATGGAGAATATACAGCACAAAGTGTTCGGAAAAAATCAAGACGCCTCGAGCGGATTCGAACCCACGACAACCCCGATTTCATGACAGGTGCTCTACCCCACTGAGCTACCGAGGCAACTACAGTGGCGTGGAGTTCAAATTAGCTCAAAGGACGCTGATTTTAACCGAACATTTGCTCCCAGGCCAGCACGGAACTGGGAATTGCTTCTGTAAGGACGTTACGAACCGCATCACAGTAGTCATATTAGTAAAGTACATTAATGGCTTTGGAGCTAATTTGAGCTTTGAGCTAATTTGAACTCCACGCCACTGTTAGTTGCCTCGGTAGCTCAGTGGGTAGAGCACCTGTCATGAAAATCGGGGTGTCGTGGGTTTCGAATCCCCACTCGAGGCGTCTGATTTTTTTCCGAACATTTGTTTCTGTATATTCTCCATTAGTTTCCATTTCCATAACATATTATCATAGTTCTTTATCAGTAATTTGGATGGTTGGGTTGGATGGCTCTGATATCACTGAGTTATATATTCTGATTTAATGTGACTGCGCGTTGCAGTTAAGCCATTAATGTACTTTACTAATATGACTACTGTGACTGCGTGATGCGATTCGTACGTCATTAACAGAAGCAATTCCCAGTTCCGTGCGGCCTGGGAGCAAATGTTCGGTTAAAATCAGCGTCTTTGAGCTAATTTGAACTCCACGCCACTGTAGTTGCCTCGGTAGCTCAGTGGGTAGAGCACCTGTCATGAAATCGGGGTGTCGTGGTTCGAATCCCGATCGAGGCGTCTGATTTTTTCCGAACATTTGTTCTGTATATTCTCCATTAGTTCCATTTCCATACAGCGAATGTAGTTCGATAAATAGCTAAAACTCACTATTCGTTGCTTTTCAAATATTGTCCTCTGTGAATAGGACGCATATCGTCCGTGAACAAAGGGTAAGTTTTTTTTCCTTCCACAATCCAACATAGTCGCCGTCTTTGTACGATTTAATCCACTGTTTAACAATACAATACAATAAGTTTATTAGCATTTCTCAACAGGGATTTTCAATACTAATTTACAAATATGTGAAATAAATAATAAACAAATTACAGATCAAGTTTAGATTCAATATAATTCTAATTACTAGAAAATATTAAATAAAATGATAGAAAAAGATGGCGGATATCGATCAGTACATTTTACCCCAGTAATCCTTTGCGCGCACTAACCACTTTTATAAACCTCGTTGAAGCTTTTGCAAATGTGAAGCTGTTGTCTGCTTTATTTATGTTAACGTGTCAGTGGTACTGATTTTAATATAACTTTCATATCGTTTTATAGATAGAAACTATTGGAGATGCATATATGGTGGTCAGCGGTCTCCCTATAAGGAATGGTTCTCGTCATGCAGGGGAAATCGCGCGCATGTCATTACATTTAGTGGACGCTGTACAGAATATATTTACTGTTCGACACAAACCAGGATATAAGCTTAAACTTCGAGTAGGAGTACATAGTGGTAAGTACTTAGCTAGAAAATTGATTGACAAGTCTTCAAATTGATTGACAGTTATTCAAACACAATGATAACCTGAAACAGTTTACAGCAATTCCTAAAAGGTTGCTGCAAAAGCCATGAAGGTCAATGGACCACGCCAGTGTATCGTAGTAGATTATTAAAGGCTCGTTTGAACTTGAAATGATGGGGTTTATTTTTTTCCGTTCACAATTCAAACAAAAACATACGATACTGGTCCACACTTCTTCCAGCATTCTCTGCAATCGTGCAAATCGCCCTCCTTTTCCATGGCCAAGTGACAACCTTTATTTGATTTCTGTAGACCTTTAATGCGACTGGGTTTGTTTTGTTATTACATATATTATATATTAGAATACTTAGTTTTTTTTAGCACGTGCACGTTCTAATGAATTTTATTGTAAGCTCCTTTGTGTTTTACGTGAATAAACGTTACTTACTTACTTACTCACTCACTCATTTATGTATTTATTTATTTATTCACTCACCTCACTCACTCACTCACTGTCTTACTTTTCTTTCTTTCTTTCTTAGTTACTTACTTACCTTACTTACTTACTTACTTACTTACTATACTTACTCTACTTTACTTACTTACTTACTTACTACTTACTTACTTACTTACTTACTTACGTTACTTACTTCTATACTTACTTACTTACTTACGTACTTACTTACTACTTACTTACTTACTTACTTACTTACTTTACTTATTTACTTACTTTACTTATTTACTTTAATTACTTTAATTATTATTTAATATGTTATTTACAGGACCGGTAGTGGCTGTCGTGGTTGGTAACACTACATGTCCTCGTTATTTGCTTGTTTGGTGATACTGTTAACGACAGCATTCAGAATGGGATCACATGGAGAACGTAAGAGTCCACACAAATTTTTCAAACATCATTCTTAGTCCGACTGGAAGCTAACGCAGAACGGCAACCATACCAAATATGGAAAGTCTAACGCAGAACGGCAACCATACCAAAATATGGAATGTCTAACGCAGAATGGCAACCATACCAAATAGGGAATGTCGTTACCAAATAAGGAATTACCAGCTGCAATAGAGAGATACTGATTTTGGACACTAGCTTGAATACAATCAAAGGTGTCGTTAAAATGTTTGTGAGAACTGAAGCAACCGCCTCTCTTTCATATAATAATAATAAGAATAATAATAATAAAATAATACTAATAATAATAAAATGATAATAATAATAATAATAATAAAATAATAATATAATAAAATGATAATAATAGTAATAAATAATAATAATTAAAAATTAATAAATAATAATAAATAAATAATAATAATAAAAATAAAATATAAAATATAAAAATTTAAATAAAATATAATAACAATAATGATAATAATAATAATTATAATAATCCTTAATATAATAATAATAATAATAATAATAATAATAATAATAATAATAATAATAAAATAATAATAATAAAATAGTAATAATAATAAAATAATAATAATAATAAAAAATAATAATAAGAATCATAATAATAATACTGTATTGAGGTATTTTTTCACTAACGATTACCGTCTATTTTAGGCCTCGAATACATATCAGTGAACATACCAAGGATGTCTTAGATCAGCTTGGTGGATATATCGTAGAGGGGACGAGGTGAAGTCTTTTTGAAGGTAAGCTACTTTTTTCGCGGAGGAAATTAGTGTCAGGTTAGCAGAAAAACGAAAATACTAATACCTTTTTTTTCCTCCAGGGCCCCAAGGTAATTGACTCACGTAACTGGCCAATAGTTGCAGTCAAACCGGCGACATCAACAGCTTCAAAGACAAATCACTCCAGCCGAATGGGAAACCCTTATTTGAGTATTTAACAGCCCCGTTGGCGATTTGGTTCCACTGGAGCGATTGAATGTGCGACGAACTTGTGTCGTTCAGAAAAGACAATCAAGGTCTCGCCTTCGCCGAAACCTAAGAAGAAAGGTGTGGCATAATTACACCCCGCCACCTCCCCAACCACCAAACACCCACACCCGATGTCCGAGGATGGTGGTTGTTCCAGATTGCCATAACTGCTGTATGAGCAATTTCTTCAAACCAATCATTGTGTGCTGTATGTGGGGGATGTGTGGAAGGCAAACGATACTGCTACATCAAAACAACAACGGCAGGTGGTTTAATAGCAGAAGACGGGTGTAGATTGAGAAAGTGGTGACTTGCATGGACTTATGCCTTCCTGTCTGTTTGTCTTCAAAGTGTAATATTGTGGAAATGTGAACGTTCCACTCGGAGAATTCAGTTTGTTTTCATTAACGAACCGAAATTAAGGAACCCGTGAGAAATGTGGGCGAACACGTCTTATCGTTTCCCTTTATCATTTATCATTGCTCAAAACTCATAATAAATCATGAGGGACAGAGGAAATGGAGGTTTGAAAGAATGCTGTCCTTAATTTAGCATAAAATTTGGTCACTTTAACGTTGATTTCCTCCAATACATTATAACTGTTTTGAGAAACACTCAAACACTTCGAACGCGAACATCGCCAACCGAGTGTGTGATACTGTATTAAATAATGTAAATTGAAAGATGGACAATATTGGTCAAGAAACGTGATATGAACGCTATCTGAACCTAATAATCGATGCCCCCCCTGTGAGCTATTCAGTAGAACTGACATGAGTAAAGATACTTTGATGATTGTGATATTTCTAGCTAGCCAAAGCTATTCTGTGCTGGGGAGATTTGATTATTGTACATATACAATACTTTAGATCATTCTAAACATAGTGCGTAACTGAATTTGACCCTTGCTACTTGTTTGATGCATTAGTCTAGTTCAGAGAGATACGGATTTATTCAATCCAGTACCAGTAATGTGCAAAGGGTTTTAGAGATCTTTATTAGAACTTAACAAAACGAAACTCGAAGTGAGTTGATACACGCAGCCGGCGTGTGAAGAGGAACAGTTGTAGGGTTTTCAGCCGACCGATAACCGTCGGAGGTAAACCCATATGTACACTTCATTCCAACATTGGTTTGTTAATCACTCTGCGATGTTTTTACTCTTACCACATACCTTATAAGCATATACATGTGGGAGTACCTCCCCCCCCCCCTCCCTCCCCTCCCCTCCACCCACGAACCGGGCCCCACCGGGGGCACATACCTATATAGCATATACATGGGAGTACCCTCGGGCACAAGTTTTCACTATACGGACTCCAGTCGGTAAAAGTAACCTATGTATCTCTATGAAGTATTGTGGTTTGAGAATTAGCGATATAGTGTTTGTATGTAAGGCTTGTCTGACACAAGGTCATACACAGAAAACAAACAACACAACAAAATTAAACATTAAAGCATGAAATTACCGGTTACAAGTAAGAGACCACAACTGCCATGTTTGTAAGCCTTATTTACTATCGCAGTCAAAAGTGTCCTTATAATATATTTGGGCAAAGGAAGAGGTTACGGAATAACACACAACTGAACGGCCGTGTTTACCGAGCTTTGCTCAAGTATTTTTTTCGATTGTAGCATGATTTTGTACACCCATTGTCACCCTCGGGCTTCACGTGCCAATGGGTTACGTCCACATTGCGCTCAGCCTGTGGCGATGACTGTCCGAGTAATTTGAGAAACTGGGCTCCCTGTGGAAGAGGAGGGAGGCACAGGGATCCCAATCTGGCCGCATTTTTTTATGAAAAATCTCTACACGATAAATACGACTTTGCTAATGTTTTAGTAGCTTTTACGGTGATTAAATCTAACAACATTTTGAAGAAGAAGTGTATTACAGCGCACGCCGAACAAACCGCTTGGGACGAAAACTGATTTGCCGGGAATGAATTCACTCATTTAGAGTTGTCATTAAAAACTGTGTTTAGCAAACCGTATATTTGTAGAAAGAACCCCCCCAAAGCCAGACATTTAGCACAATTGGACTAAAATTGGTCATCAAATTAATTATTCATCAAAGTTTCGCTAGTTTGTATCACTTCCGTCATGCCGTACAACGTAACATGCGAAATCAGGACGATACGTGTTTAGGGCGCGTTTTTGGCAATTCTTGATGCATGAGACTGAAGTTTATGTCAATTCTTGCTCCACTTTCTACTGTCTTTTAAGCTCTTTTACAGCTTCAAAAAAGACCATTAGAAACGCAACATGATGGATCCACAACACCAAGAAAAGAAGGATAGATGAGACTTTGGAGAATTCAGTGATGGAATTGAAGCAAGGAAGTATTTTTTTTGTCAGGAAACAAACTGGAGCTTCGTCGTGAACTCGCCGACGAGTGGATTTAGTACTTTTACTAGTCTGTCGACCACGTCGATCGTCGTAGATATCACAAAAGTCTTAACTAGTTGAAAACCTAATATTAGAAAAACGGAGAAAAACCAACAATCGGTGAGTAGCGTTTACTAAACTCAGTTTACGGAATTCAGAGGAACATCAGCGAGAACGTATACATTTACCGGGGGATTTTCTTAGGTTTTGGTGGCTTGTCAAACGTGGGCCTTTGTCGTACTTTCCAGAACTATATTTATATTATTTGAACGAACTAATTTTGGAGTATTTATGTATACATTTATGTATTTATTTATTTATTTATTTATTTTTTTTTTTGTTTGTTTATTTGTTTGTTTGTTTGTATGTTTGTTTGTTTGTATGTTGTTTGTTTGTTTGTGTTGTTTGTTTGTTTGGTGTTTGTTGTTTGTTTTGTTTGTTTGTTGGTTGTTCGTTTGTTGTTATTTATTTATTTATTTATTTATTTGTTATATTTATTCACCATATTGTTTATGTGATCATCTACAGTAAGTTACCCAGATCTCTTTTCTAAATTGAGTTTAGTTGGTCGAAGGACTGGGTCAGAAAATAATCCGCGAATAAGTGAATAATAATTGACAATAGATTGATAAACTTAATTTTGTTTATAAACGTCTTTTTTTTTGTTGTTGTTTTGTTTTTCTTCAAAAACATTTGTTCAATAGTTTTAACACCAGTCTAATCTTTCAGCCGTCCCCCTCCCCCCCACGGGATGAAAAGTTGGATGGCGAAGGCCTATATAATAGGCTTGTATATCAGAATGTATTGTTTGTATAGACAAAAATCAATCTTCCTTAAACTGGATATACACCAATAGGACATTCAACCCAGTTTCTACGTGTACATCTTTGTACATAATTTGTTAACATATTAGCCGGTTGTTTTTGTCCTGTTGTTTTATATTTGGCTGAATGTTAACCGCAGTAAAACATTGTAGCCGCAAACTTTTTCTTGGTAAAAAAAAAAAAAAAATTCCCTCCAAGTTTAGTATAACTTTAGCATTTTAGAATTAAGGGTTTGCTCACTGATATATAAACAGGTCTGACTGATAAAATGTCATTTAAATAAGGTGAACATAATCAAGACACTTATATTTGTGGTCTGACAAAGTCACTTGTGGTTTTCAAAATTATTCAATAACTATCATTTGTTTTCAACGCAAAATTACCACTAAAAACATGACTTAGAGCGGCCCTAAAAACGGTTCGAATAATAACCTAATTTATTAGTGTATCTTGAAAATAGTTACAGTGTTTAATCATAAAATCAAACGTTGCTTGTAGTTTGTTTTGGTGAAAGCGCTTTGAACACGTTTTTGAAATCCTCTTCTCTATAGCTAAAATAATAAGCATGATAAGCCAGTGACAAAAATTCATCAAAAGCTTTTTGGTTTAAGTCGTTTTACAATGTAAAGTAGAAAGTGGTTCAAAAAAAAACGCTCAAGTTTTTCTGGCAACTTGGGGGATTAAACAAGTTTGTACACCGGATACAATTGGGTGTTTGAATTTGAAAATTAGGAAACGCGTTGAGACGATCCCGGCGTGACTGTTAATTTTCCACAATACGCTTAGAATAAACAATGGCAAAAGCTTTACCAGAGTCACGAATCATAGTAAACATTTGATGAAAAAGGTAATTGATGATTTTACAGTTTGAAAACCTGGAACACTTTCTGTTGAATATACTTACAGTTTTTTTTTTGTACAGAAAAGCCAACATAAAACTCATCAAACCACAAACGAACCGAACAATCGTACATGTACAATGCTATATATATCATTGCCATGCAGTTATATTTTATAATAATATCTAATTAATAAAATACGGTGAAATGAGGGTTGACAAAGTAACCTTTGCTGCATTCAAATGGGGGTATTTTTGGGGTGGAGAGGGAGGGTGGGAGAGGGACGTAACCGGTCTACATAACGTTAAAGGCTATAAATTTTAGTAATGTAAATCGTTCAAGTTTTATTTAGCTGAAATACTTCACTGAAACTAATCTCAAAGACCCATAACAATCACTGTTAATTTTTCCTGCAAAAAATTCCCATGGAAAGTCAATAAATTTTTATGAATCGCTAGAGGGGTCAGTGACGTCACTTACTCAACCCAAAAACGGCTTCGCGTCCATACATTTCTTCATGTTTAATAGTTTTGAGTTATTTTATTTTCTATGAAGTCTAAACGTTTGTGTGAAGGAGGTTTCTTACCTTAGACATGTATGTGGGGGTGCTAGGATTGATTGTTTGCTAGTTTTCTTCAGTGCAGAGCTGTTCTCTGAACAAACCGTTCAGATAGTTTGATGCACAAATATACAAGAAATGTATGGAGCAGAGTTTGGGTTGAGTAAGTGCCAGTCATGGAAACCTCTAAGAATCATAAAAATGTATTACTTTCCATTTGGAATTTTTGAGAAAAAAATTAAGCAGTGATTGTATGGGGTCTTTGAGATTATTTCAGTGAAGTTTTTCGCTCAATCAAATTTTGAACGATTTATGTACTAGTCCCCCTTTAAGAACTGCTTGAATTTTTTCTCCCCCCAGTCCCCCTCCTCTCATCCCACTCCCCCTCCAACCCCCCCCACAAAAAAAATTACTGCTTTAATTTATTTACATATCCAGGCCATTGTTCAAGAAATGCACAGGCTGTAATAATACCAAGTATATTATCTATCATTGGACGCACAGAGGGCACCATATATGGCACAAAGTTTCCTGATATGTGTGTGGCTGACCTACCATAGAGGGCCACCAGTGTCATTGGAGTAAGCTGTCACGTGTCACCACCTTAAATAAAAGTCTTAAGATTTTTATTTTTTATTATTATTAATAAAAAGTATAAGTACCTCTGCAACATGGTTCAACCATCCTTGGACAACCTCTCCTCTTGTTTCTGGCCAAGCTGACTGACACACTTTTGATAGCACAGTAGCTGCCCATTACTCTTGATATACAGCTCCTACATGTACATGCACATTTATTGGTGGTTAATAGCTTTATAGTAGGAGCATTGAAATCTAGTTTGATCACCGGGCCTGCATGGTTTGATTCCTGGTATGGATGATAATGC
The DNA here is from genome assembly GCA_033675265.1 of Actinostola sp. cb2023. Taxonomy (NCBI): domain Eukaryota; kingdom Metazoa; phylum Cnidaria; class Anthozoa; order Actiniaria; family Actinostolidae; genus Actinostola; species Actinostola sp. cb2023. The sequence goes on along the minus strand of JAUJYZ010000699.1, from coordinate 52,470 downwards.
AATGACAGGGTGCCGTCAGTGGAAAACATTCACATTCCCTCACTCTACTTTGAGTACTAGGTACATTGGTAGAAAGGTGGGACTTGCCCCCGACCCCTAAAAGGTTCGACCACATATGGCATGAAAGTAATTGTCTGATATCGTTTAATCAGTGACTTGGGACAACATCTTTATTCTGTTTCTTTCATGTTTGTTCAAATGAAGAAAGAAAAAACAATTGACCCCTAAAACTCAAAAGTGAGGGAGTGTATGTTATGTTTTTAAAAAACTGACTTTTGAGTCGAACCCCTAAAGGTAACACACAGGAAAATATAATCAACCCTAAAAGGACCGCCGATCACCCCTACCACTGGGACAAAGCGGGTTTTTTTTTTTCAGCCTAAAAGCGGCTGTCTGAGACATATACATGTGTAGCTACTTGGTGCTTTTTTTAAAAAATGCAGTGAATGGCTACATGTATGTACATTCAACAATTATATTTGATGTTTATGATTGATGGGAAGTTTATGGGCTAAACTTCAGAATACCCCGCTCACGTCCTATCTTCCTTCGCTTTCATCTCCCCCCATCCCTTCGTCTCACTTCTAATCGTTCTTCTGTTTTCTTCTACTCACGCTCTATCCCCTATCTATCCTACTGCTTTCATATTCCTCTGCTTCTCACTCCCTATCTTTCCTACTGTTTTCTTCTACTCTCCCCTCTATCCCCATACTCTGTCCTACTGCTGTTCATCTCCTCTGCTCTCACTCCTAATCCTTTCCTTCTGTTCTCTTCTACTCTCCTCTAGCTCAAAATCTTTTCCTTCTGCTTTCAATCTCCTCTCGTCTCACACACCTATCTGTCTTTCTGATTTCCTTACTCTCCTCTCTCCCCTATTTTTCCGTTGTTTTCATCTCCTCTGCTCTCCACTTCCTTATTTCCTTCTGTTTTCTTCTACTTCTGCTCTATCTCCTATCTTTCCTTCTGCTTTCATCATCTTTGTATTCTTCCACACCAATCTTGTTAGTTTTTCTGTTTCTTATTGTGAAAGACGGTCAGCTTTTTCACTGGATTCTGATATGGGTTCACGATTACGCAGACCCGCCATGACAGTAGCATATACAACACGGATAGTGGATTAATAATAAACAAACTTACGCATACCGAGATCTACAGTCTTTTCTCATCTTTATGGTCATTGAGTCATCATGATGAATATTTACATATAACTGCCATAGGCTTTCTATACTATATCATGATCATCAAATATTATTCATGGCAGACTCCGGTTGTGATGACAGAACGTACGATACAAGAACACTAATGCCACAACATGTGCAAGAGACACTCTCGGCAAGACCACTCCAAAAGTAGTATTTTTGACATATTCATTGTACTAACAACAAGTAAAAGGCAAAACAATAACTAAATTTATCATATTCACCATCAATGTTTACGAGTTTAAAGAGATGTTTACGTGTACTATGATTATTTTGTTGACTGTGCTTTGGCTTCGTGTTCTTCCAAGATGGCGACTCATCGCAACAGAAAATTTGTGTCACATCCGGGATTTTATCCTAATTTATATGCTAGAACCATCCCAGTTACGGCACTCGGCCACTCGATCTCGTAAAATTTACAGTAAAATTGAAGAAAAGTCAATGTTTAGGCTGTCATTTACAAATGAACCAGTGATCTACGATACAAAACAACAAACGGAAATACAAAATACTTGCGACTAAAGTTTACTTCGCCAAGTTTTATCGATTGTAAATACTCCTTTCGTCCTCTAGCGATTTTTCAGGGTGAATGTCAGGTCTCCGTAGTGTTCGTATGTATGGGTATTTCATCATGCCAGCAGTTCGATCGATTCCTGTTGCTCAGCCTGCGAAATATAGTAAAAAACAACACTTGAATTTTGGTGCCCCGACATAGCTCGATTGCTTCCAATGTCAATCTTTTCTTCCATACCAATGTTCTCTAGCGATTTTCCTTGAAGTTCTGTTTCCATACGCAACGAATCGAAGCAGTCGAAATGTCAAATTACGAGACGATTTTTAGCTTCAAAACACTTCCATCGGCTGCCATTTTTCCCTGACGCTTGGCAGCCTAGCCTCCATTGCCTATAGCTACATAAATTTAAGCACCAGTTTCTTTTTTTACCACGGACAAAATAAGCCGCGAAATCAAGGGGAGTTTATAACAATGGGATCGAGCGTTTGGCCGGGCGGGAACTGGGTTCCAGTTTAAGAGAATAACCCTTGAATTTCACTATATTAGCCCCTAAAAAAGCTTTTCCCACCAAATTTTCGATATATTTTCTACTTTAGGGAAAACTCTGAGATTTAAATTAAGAATAGTTTATCGCTCCTTTCAAAATATAAAACGTATTTTAAGGATAGACCGATTTGTATGGGTAATTCTGTGCGATGTGTTGTTGACCATTTCTGTTCGTCGTTCATCAAGGTCGAGGTGTTTCTCTTCCGCTGAATCAGGAGTCCGGTATTCATCAGCATCTGAGTCGTACTTTTCCGTGCAAAAGTTATAAATTCAAGCTTTTTATCATAGTTTTGGTCATTTGTAGTCATTTGTTTACCGTTTCTAGCCAATCAGTTGCGCATATTTGCTCATAGTTTGCTTTGATTTCTCTTTGATTTCTTTGATGTTCGCGGACACGGCCCGGTTCCAAAAATCGCTAACTGACATCTTTTTAGCAGTAGGCCCTTAACCGCGAAACGGGGCGTATGCGTTTTTAATCATATGGTGAGCGTTTTGAGAAGTAGGTGATTGAAGAACTTTAAGAATACATGTACATCCTTTCAATATTTTTCAAACCTTCAGCATATCGATCAAAGTCGAATGACATGATGCTGTCGGGCTTCCGGTGGGCCGGTGTGGACTGGAATCTCTACCCGGGAAAAAAAGTTTCCATTTGAAAGACTCGGCGTCTTGCCACAGGGCAGCACCCAGCCGAGTAATACAAATTAGTACCAAAAGCTCGTGCGAGTTTCAACAATGAACCAAGTGTCAAGATCTGTCAACAAATTGACTATCAAAAACAATGCCAAACTTGTCTTTTTAAGAAAACAATTTCATGATTTCTCTGAGATCTCAAAGAACTCAACTTCGAACTGATACGAACTTTGCCGCCAAAAAGTTTCCGAAGTTTGTTTTGAACTTTGCAAAGTTCATTTCGAAAACTTCGTAACGAATTGTTTGAAGTTCGCCGGCGAACTTCGGAACTTCGAACAAACTTCGGAATCCGATCGTCCAAAAGATATGTGAAAGCGCCTGTAATTGCATATATAAGCTCTATATTTTACATGCATTTTTTTCGCATTTAAGTGTATGCTTAATATCATAATTATAATGTTTAATATATTAGTATTTTATTGATTATTAGGTTTATATAACGCGTTAATATATTGTTTAATAAGACCAAATCATTCCTGTTATAAAATCCTGGCTTTACAAAGTGCACTAATCGCTTTTAATAATGGCGGATCTTCAATAACAAATTCCAAAAGTGTGTGAGTAGTTTTAAATTATTTACGCATTTCTTTTGCCTTTCTTTTTCTTCCTCTTCTTTTTGGCCTGTAGAATTACAAAAAAAGAAGAAATATTTCCACAAACTCCAAATGCAATGATCTTAACCCTAGTGTCCTGTGTTTTCTTGTTCTATTCCTTTCTGGATTCCATCACGTAATCACTAAAGCTCTCTCTGAGAAGCACGTGACCCGCCATCGTATATTTCATCACTGTTCTGTAGAGTGTGTGTCCTCGATTATTCAGATTCCCGATTTCTCACTGGATCGTCCTGCCCATCTGCATGATCCCTATCCATTCGAAAGC
>JAUJYZ010000699.1:0-39654 GCA_033675265.1 Actinostola sp. cb2023 | reverse complement strand
AATATTTAATAAAGTTATTCTCCATTTTCATGCGAACAAATATTTACTTAAGAACATGTAAGCTATTTTCACTTCATGAGTACGGTAAACACGAGGACGCACTATAAAAAGGCATTGCTCCGCCCACAATTTTTTTGAATAATAATGAGTTTCAATATGGCGGACAATGGTTGACTGACATGGCTGAACAACGGGGTAAAATAATGTTCTTAATAAAGTCACATTTCAGCAGCAAAGTTAATGAAGAAATTGTAATTTTACGTCTAAAAACAGGTACAATAGACGAACGTGTCAATAGTTTTTTGTATTCGGTAGTTATCAATACGATTTTCAGTCGCACCACGCGTGCGAAGGTTACGGACCTTTAGCATCGAGGACGGAATAGACGACGACGACGACGTCTTTTTGCTCGTTTCCAGCTGTCTTTACAACATTCTATTTTTATAAAAACCGTAGTTCTTTAAGAAAATCCTGCCGCTCATCTAATTCCTTATTTGGACACAACACGTGGTATTGTAGTCCATATTTGGTAACTGCTAATCATTGTTCATTCCAAGTCTTTGCAAAATTCACCGGGAAAATTCACCATGAGCGCGAACTAGGTCTTTGAGATCACCACCTGATTTTTAGATGAAATTTGTCTGGACTTTTTACAGTGCGGTTCTCTACACACTCTACAGTGACCACTCTGAAAGGGTAATATATTTCCGGGTATATTTTTATCTTAATTTTTTTATTTTGAGATGTTCAGTTATAAAAAGCTTGCCTTATGACTTGTGCTAAGTGGCTCAAGGAAGTTGCAACTAAAGTAATTGCTTACGCCTTCGCTTTCTATCGTGGGATTTTCTAAATTACGTACACGTATACAAATGTATTGCTCGTCAAAGTTAATATAGCGCCTTGACATCTGTTCGGAGAAAAACACAATCCTGAGATAAATAATATAGCTAAGACAGCTTAGATAGACGAGTACATCGCGATGCGTGATCACTACTGATGTAATATTCTCAACGAAGGTTGACAATCAAGCCGTCCCGACACGATTTTACATAAAAAAATGTTTGCGCTGATAGCCACTTTCGATATGTGTTCCGGTTGAGGGTTTCAGTGTGATGCTGTGAGGAATAATTAAAGTTAATATTTTATCTTTTCACGAATCATTGTGAGTATCCTCCCCGATCGCGGAGGGCGATTTTATATTTTACGCCCACTTCAAGATGGCGGATATGGCCGAGATGGCCTGGAATCTACTAATATGAGCAGCTCAAACTTCCGGTGAATCGTCTTCGTATTTTCTTCGAGTTCACATAGAGTAATTATTGGCATTTCTTTGTTGGCTAAACTGCAATTGCAATAAATGTTGAAGGTTATACATATTTGGCGGAGAAATCGTGTCAAACAAGCCGCAATTGTATGTATTTATTGTCTGATGAAGTTGGAGCTTATTTTCATTCACTCAATACTGCATGGCTATCTAACGGATTGTTCCTCTCAAAACACTTTAAAGAAGATCCAGCTTTATGTGATAGTTTCTACTCATGCATCGATCACTGCGGTAAAACGCTTGCTTTTTAGTGGGCGTAAAATGCGAAGTGAGCTCACACTTTACGCCCACCAAAAGCAAGCGTTTTTACCGCAGTGATCGATGAGTAGAAACTTTCACATAAAGCTGGATCTTTTTTAAAGTTTTTTGAGGGGAACAATCCGTTGGATAGCCAGTAAGTAAATGAAATGCAGTGGCTATTCGTACGGTAACCGTACGCCGACTCTGATTTTGTTATTCGTACCGTACCGTTGAGTCGATTATTTCTATGATTTTATGAAAAGTTGAAGAAACGTATAGAATCCAAACTATCCTATCTTTGTTAAGATACAAAGCGATTCAGTGCCAAGTTTTGGTTTTATAATACGCTGGGCACAGTAGGAGACTGAATAATTTAATTCTGGCGTAACACATCAGCACTATAAAAATGGCAAAAATTGTAACCCGTTATAACGGGTTAAGTCAACCCGCTACAGCCGAACCCGCTATACAACCGGTTCATCGTCAACCCGCTACAACGGCTTGAGAAACTCTAAAATCTCTAGTATTATACTAGGCGATGAACCCGCTAGAACGGGTTGGTCAACCCGCTACAACCGAACCCGCTACAACCGGTTCATCGTCAACCCGCTACAGCGCCTTGAGTTGAACTATAGCCATCTGAACAATTATTACCTTGTGTTGTCATGGCAACAAGGAAGATCTAAGCACTTTCGCTGGACTAGTCCAGAGAATCTCTAGTCTCAAGGGTGTTTTTAGTGATTTCGTAGAGAGAATACACGAACTGGTTCAAATGAGTTCGTCGGAGGGCTGTCTATAAACTCAAAGGTACCATTCTCATTCTCGTCCCCAGACCCTTCTCAGCTTTCTAACGAAAAATCGTAGGCTCTGGTAAGAGACGTCTCAAGCCTCAATTTGATTGATCGAAATAATTCATTCATAATTAGCAACAAATATGCACAACTACAATAATATGCAAAGAGAATACGAATTTTGGCACTTTTAAGTCATCATTCATCCTTAACACAGCACGTGAGATTCTTGTTTTTGCCAAGTCGGATATCTGCTCCTCCATTGTCGAAGTGTTAAGTGGCGAAATTACTATGATCATTTCCAAGACCACTCAAAAACGAACCGTTATGCTTTGATGGATCAAAGATTTGCCGTATCCTGTGGGAAGAATACTAAGCTTAAATCAATCTTTGTTTATGTTCGTCAAACTCGTTGTAGAGTTTCAGTGGATGTGAAAGGTAAAACACGAACCTAATTATTATTCAAAACTGAAGCACTTTTTGCCGTCGGTGTCTGATCACTGATCAGTCTGTTCTTGTTCGTTGAGTGAATAAATGCTTTATTTGCAATTGGAATGGTTGTAGAGGAGATATCCAGCGCAAGCGTCGGAAGATCTAGCTAAATATATTTTTGCTTTTATATTTACCGTGATTAAATTATATTTTGAACTGATTTCACTGTAATTCAGTTACAATGTAATACACGCATGGAGTTGCGGGCTGTAGAATGAACTCGAAATTCTTCATACTATGTATGCCGCTGATATCTGTTTTTCTTTTAAACTGAAATATATATTATTAAAGTCGGTTTCTAGAGCATCGTACTTCGCTGAAGTCCGACAATTCTGATCAATTCTGTCACCGGAAGTTAGAAAATATTGAGAATGCGCGTATCTGACGACCTAGAATCTGGGTCTTCCGGTTTGTCTCTTACCAGAGCCTACGATTTTTCGTTAGAAAGCTGAGAAGGGTCTGGGGACGAGAATGGTACCATTCTGCAACAACAGATGTTTTCAACGATTGGCCTTGGAAGTCAGAATAGAAATGAAAAACGAAAGTTAATTTAGCTCGAGTACATATTGAAGTCACTGCTTTCATTTAAAACTCAGTGTGTTTGTAGAATTAATTTGAACTGAAATCACCTTTATAGGTAAAACAGAGCCTATTCGCCCTCTGATTGGCTAACGAGAGTAAGACAGTAAGACTCAAGGCCGCTTAAAAACTTATCGCTTCCTTCATTATGCCATTTTGTCAGTTTATGGCTGATTTTACTATGAAAAACAATATTAACTTTACTAGTTTGGGTATATTTCTTTGGACACTTATGATATAAAAAAGGAGAAAAAAGCGTAAAAATAATCCAGACAGATGTATCCATTCAATCTGTTCGCCATGGCCAGTTCAACAGACCATTTCTTCATTCTAACAAGCTGGGATTAAAAACCATATTAGAAGCCAGTCTTTATTGATTTCTTTCCTTCTATGGTAAATACCACTAGTAATGAAGGCGGGTTATCAAAAGATATTATCTAAGAATGCTTTTTACTTTGACTCGAGAGGTTAGTTTCGTGTTGTCTTGGCATTTGGACTGACATTACTCCAGAACTCGTTCAAGCTCTAATAAGAGGATATCAGTTCGTGACTGGTAGACGAGACAGTATGTACTACTACTGTAGTTAGCATTTGCAGATCAGCCGATATCATTTCTTAGTTCCGCTAAGCAACGCTTATCGGTGAATTTACGTCGACGCAAATCAGTTTGAGGTTAGTTTTGACTTAGTATAGCTACTAAGGTTTATTAGAAGAAGACGTCGCTATTCTTTCATCAGTTCCCGTTGCTTCCTTGCAGATTTTTAAAGCCTAAAAAAAAAACGAAGAAAAGAAAGCAAATACCGAAACATTTTGTCGAATAAAAATATTACGGGTGCCAAAATTATCGTTTCGGCTCGGATACGCTTTGCAGTGTACTAACCGACTTGCTTGACCATATGGCCTGACCCTTCTAAATAGGTAGTCAGTACACGGGTGAAGTTAACTGCATGTACGGGTACTACAAATATGGGTGCGGCTCGGGAAATTTAAACGATTACCCGAGCCTTCATCCATCTGGTCAACACCATTTATTGGGAGCATGCGCAGAAATGCCAGTCAAATAGGAAATCTGGTGGGATTTCTTCGAAGGTCGAAGATTTTAGCCACCTTTTTTTGCAATCACCATCATGTATTTGATGCGATGATTGCCACCCGTTGTTACGAACAGTTTGTATCAGTTTAACTTCTTCCTTTTAGCTGGAAAGAGCTAATTTGGAGCCGTTAGGCTGGACTTTGATCGATGGCCTTTTCAAAAAATGAGAATCAAACTTTTCATCCATCGCTTCATCCGCCATGTTTGAAAGACGTCTGCTGACCAAAGTTGAGCCTGGAACCCGTACCAAATAACTTAGCAGGGGATTATTTTTGGCACCCATACCGGCATTCTTACCCGAGCCGTGCCTAAATCGTTCGGCAGTGTAAATGGATCTTAGAAATCTAATTTGTACGTTTCATTTACACAACGTGTCTTGCTAAGCTTACTGACGTATGTCGGTTCCGGCTATGTCTGTGAAAATACTTCCGCGCAGAAAAAAACATATGGCCTGTTTTTTACCGCCTTGAAATCTCGGGCGAACCAGATGTAGATTAGCTTTGTTATCGCATCTCGACTCATCATCTGCATTCTGAGCTAGACCGGTTTGCGCAGTTCCTTTACATACTTTTTGTCGACGGCAAACTTGGTTTGATTTCATCGTATGGAAATGGCATCTTGTTGGCGTATTGTTGTAATAAAATTATATAAAGCAATAATAATATTATACCACTACTACTACTTACTACTACTACTACTACTACTACTACTACTACTACTACTACCACTACCACTACCACTACCACTACCACTACCACTACCACTACCACTACCACTACCACTACCACTACCACTACCACTACCACTACCACTACCACTACCACTACTGCTGCTGCTGCTACTACACTACCACTACCACTACCACTACTGCTGCTGCTACTACTACCACTACCACTACTACCACCACTACTACCACCACTACTACCACTATACCACTACCACTACTGCTGCTGCTGCTACTACTACTACCACTACCACTACCACTACTGACCACTACCACTATACCACTACCACTACCACTACCACTACTGACCACTACCACTATACCACTACCACTACTGCTGCTGCTGCTACTACTACTACTACCACTACTACTACTGATCACTATCACTACCACTACCACTACCACTACCACTACCACTACCACTACCACTACCACTACCACTACCACTACCACTACCACTACCACTACTACCACCACTACTACCACCACTACTACCACCACTACTACCACCACTACTACCACCACTACTACCACCACTACAATACCACTACCACTACCGCTGCTGCTGCTACTACTACTACCACTACCACTACCACTACTACTACTACTACTACTACTACTACTACTACTACTACTACTACTACTACTACTACTACTACTACTACTACTACTACTACTACTACTACTACTACTACTACTACTACTACTACTACTACTACTACTACTACTACTACTACTACTACTACTACTACTACTACTAAATATCAGTAACAACTACAATAAAAATAAAAATAAAAATAAAAATAAAAATAAAAATAAAAATAATAATAAAAAAATAAAAAATAATAACAGTGATAATAATAATAATAATAATAATAATAATAATAATAATAACAATAATATAATAAGGAATAACATAATAATAATATAATAACTTTATTCCTCAAAACAAATTACAAATATAATATAATAATAGCAATAATAATAATAATAATAATAATAATAACAATAATAATAAAAAATAACAATAATAATAATAATAATAATAATAATAATAGCACTAATAATAATAATAATAATAATACTAATAATAATAATACTAATAATACTAATAATACTAATAATAATAATACTACTAATAATAATAATATAATAATAGCAATAATGATAATAATAGCATCGAACAGCGTTTGTAACAGTTTTCACATCCCCTGGGGATGGGTCGATGACCAGAACGCTTGGGAATAACTAACAAATGTTTAATAAAAGAATATTAACATAGAAGAAATATAGCCGATCAAGCCGAAGAAGAAGAATATACGAAACTTTTGAGTATTTTTACAAGACATGTTTCGGTACTTTGCCATAAGCAAGGCGAGAACTGTTCTAGACAATAATGGGTATTGTTAGAAACAGATAGGTGTTATGATTGCATTAGTTTACTCATGAATTATTTAATACTTTGATAAGTTATGGTTACAACCCGGGTTTACAACATGAGTTGACGGCGAGTGAATGAAGAACAACACGGACGTGAATGTTGTAACGAACCGCACAGGTGTATCATTTCCTGTTTTACCAACATTTTGAAGATTATGAGTAATATTTGCCGAGAAAATCGCTGTTAACGTTTATGCAAAGAGGATGATTTTTGTGTCACATTTACAACACTCGACAAGGTTATGATACAGTTTTTTTTTTTCAACAATTTTGTTGTTGAGAATGGTGAGCAGGCAATGGCGGTACATATGCAGTACTTTACAAAATTATCGATACAAACAGGACTCGAATATCGCAAATGACTTTATCGAAACTATAATTATATCAATCAAAATGTAAGAAAATCCTAGAATTTAGGCTGTGTGGTGCATGCGCATGGCACATCTCACCACGTCCATGGCACACCTCACCACATCCATGGCACACCTCACCACATCCATGCATGCTCAAAAGAAGTCCTGAATTTTCCCGGTGTATATGTTAAAGAACCGACTTTATTATTATTATTATTATCATCATCATCATTATTATTATTATTATTACTATTATTATTATTATTATTATTATTATTATTATTATTATTATTATTATTATTATTATTATTACTATTATTATTACTATTATTATTACTATTATTATTATTATTATTACTATTATTATTATTATTATTACTATTATTATTATTACTATTATTATTTTTATTTTTATTATTATTACTAATATTATTATTAGTAGTAGTAGTAGTGCTTCTGTCGGTACAAAGGTCAATGTATCACTGATATAAAACACTAATCGATACAGACAAAGACTGTTTTAAACAGAGACACGCGAACGATTGGACAGCCCCGATTGGTCATGAACTATTAATGAATTGGATAACTATTCAGGCTACCGTTCCAATCTTCTCTCTGCATGATATGAGTTTGGTTGACAGTCATCATCTATTTGCTGCTCTCATTGGACGGAGCTCCTGTTGGTATTCATTCAATATCTTTCATGACGGACTTCCAGTGGGTTTTGCCGGCTTGAAGCAAGCGACACACTTAATTCACGCTTGATCCTCCTCCCACAATAGTCGTAATCTACACTATTGGAACGAAATATATTCACAAAACAATCCCTATATCAATAGCACAGCACGTCAGCTAAACGAATAAAGTTAGAGTGACTGTGGGACGAGAAGGTTAGTGTTCAATGCTTTCTTTTGCAACATTTCAGTTTTAGAGTTATTGCCGGCAAGTCATGGATGCTTAGCTTCTTCAAGTCGTTTTGTTCGTTATCTCAGATTTGAACAAGACGAAACGACTAAAACGTTGCATTTTGTTGTCTTCTGATACTGATTTCAAATTTCATATGTATGAGTTCTGAAGTCTGTATTTATTCTGGCATGGTCGATGCCGATTTCGGTAGTTTGAACTGAATCGCTTAGTATTTCGTTAATATACTTTACATTTAAACTGAAGCCCGTTACTACTTGTTCGCTAAAACGGACTACTCTCTGAAGTTGTTCGGTAGTTAAACAATTGCTAGTTAAAAAATTGTAATGATATCTATCGATGTGAGCCCCCTAGATAAGCTACGTTGCTTCTGGGGCAAACGTCAAGCTAAATATGTTTAAAAAGACAGTTGTTCGGTAATTGAACGCCACTTTTTGGAAGGCGGAATGTATCTTTGCAGTTTCAGAGAAACGAACATAATTCTATCGATTATTTCTATTTGTTCAAAACGTATTCGTTTTAATGAATCGCTAGACATATGATATCTGTGCGTGAAATTGTCACCTGGCTGAGACTATCTCATCCATAATTCACTGTCCATAACTAGGGTCAATATACAGCCATCTACTCATTTGCACATCTGTAGTGGTTTAGCTTGAGGTACAGCATTGTGATTCATTATATCGTTTGTTGTTCTCCATTAGTGGATCGTGCAAGACCGGGAACTGATTATAAAAGCCAAACAAAAGACTGAGAGTAAATGCTATTAAAATGGATAAACTAGGCATATAGCTCGAGGCATTGTGGCCATCACTGTCGTAATCTTTACTTTGTGAAAAAAAAGAATATAAATGGGAAATTATTTGGAACAGAGAAGAAGCATCTGCATGTAATACTCATCTATACTCTGCTGTCACGCTTGGAGAAACGGGTGGAGAAACGGGTACTTGAACGTCGACGGGATGTCTCGTGCTATATATAACACATACTTTCAATACGTAAATCGTCTGCAAAGAGCATGCGTGAGGAGGTTGAGGGGTATGGGAATGGGGAGGGGGTGGTTGTCTTGTATCGAATACAGTGAATATTGGTGTCGCAGTGGACCAATTGTGAATTATTATTATTATTATTATTATTATTATTATTAGATTTTATAATATATAGTTAGGACATTTACACTTGTATCGATCATTTGGATATAGCAGCACATTTATGTAAATTATTATATAGAGTTATATATTTGTTACATTTTTGTTAATTAACGAGTTTTGTAGCTCCTACGCCGGATACATCAGAAGAGCGCTATGCGACAGGCCCTGTCGGATTGATTATAGTGTCGAACCAAATAGAATCTGCCGTTCCAAACTGAGTCAGACGCCGCTCTTTTGTAGAACTTATGTTATTCAACAATTAGGTACGGCACCGACAGGTTCGACGTTTGACCCGGTTTGTACGTTGTCACCGCGACCTATTTTCTCGCGAATCACATCTTCACTTTCATAAGTGTGCGTCATTTTCTCTCGTATACATGGGCAACATCACATACCGTAAAGTTCCGAAAGTAACGACCCCCCGATAGTAGCGACCCACCGAAAGTAGCGACCCACCGAAAGTAGCGACCCCAATAAAGTTTTATTCTTTTTTTAATAACCGCTAATCACTAAAATAATGTACATTTATTATAAATACAAAGTGAGTTACTTTTCGGCACAGGTGTAATTAATGTAATACACACAAATAAATCCTGTTTTAGCAACAATTGTTGATACTAATTTCCGTCTTTAACTTAGGAGATAGTGTGTATCGATGTAAAAGATAACGATATTTTAGCACCCCGAAAGTAGCGACCCCCCGAAAGTAGCGACCCACCGAAAGTAACGACCCACCGAAAGTAGCGACCCACCGAAAGTAGCGACCCACCGAAAGTAGCGACCCCAATAAAGTTTTATTCTTTTTTTAACAAGACGCTCAATGAGCGTATACTCGGGCTTATGATAAGGAAAATGTCAGTTGCGTGAGGAGAGACCGGACAATGACTGACAGTTGCGTGACGAGGGAGACTATGTATATATGTGTCGAGTTCATTTGATTTGCTGTTGAGTTTGAGTTGATTTGATAACGTTTTGACTTAGAGTTTAATTGATTTGCTTTAAATTTTATGAGCATTAACACAATAAAAAATATAAACAGAATGTAAACAAGGATTGACTTCATTTTCGCCTCAGATTTGTGCAATCACACTTCTGAATCAGTACATCTGGCTTCAAGTTGTGGTATACATGCTTGGCTAGGCAGTACTCAGTTGAGTTCACATTTAAGTCAACATTAGAGTTCATTTGTATTATAGTTCTTGAGTTCATTTGATTTGCTTTTGAGCTTGATTTCAATTGATTACCTTTGGACTTTGAGTTCAATTTTGCTTTTGATGAGTTCATGTAAAAGCCCTGTCGAAAACGCTCAACATCTTTTAGAGTGGGCCCACACGAATCGGCGTATGCGTTTGTATGTGAGAGCGTATTTAAGAGGAACTGATGGATGGCTTGCCTTGGATACAACATAATTTCTCTTCTGCACAGGTCAACTGCTTCTTTCACTTCTAGTCGTCGAATACGATGACTTAGCAATATCTCAGTATCTGCCATGAGCGAACAAAACTTCGGATTAATTGACACGTTTGTCGCGCCATGAATATTCAACCTCAAGTGACCTCAAGTATGTTTAAAGATGTAATACAGATGTACCTCCACGACTCTTTATGAGTCATCGAGATAAATAGTTTCTCGTCACGCAACTGTCATTCTCACAATACCCGAATATACGCTCGTTGAGCGTCTTCTGCAACAGATCCCTAATATCTAATGACGTTTTGATTTTGATTGTATTTTTGCCGTTCACTGACTTGTTTTCAGCGTGGAAATTCTGCTTTAAATAGCGCTGCGCGGCGGTTCTAAAACAAGGACAATGTCAGTTGCGTGAAGAGGGACCTGACAATGACTGACAGTTGCGTGACGTATATCTGTCGGTGAGCACAGATAAAAATCTCCGAATCGTATTTCCGAAGCACGTACTTGGGACGTCTACAGCGCATGCGAAGCAGACATGAAGTCTGGGCAAGAAAGATTAGAAAGCACACAAACCAATCAGGGAAAGCAACGGAGGTCAAGGGGTCAAAATAAAAGTATTTTCTCATCTAAATTTAGATTGAAGCTATTAACGTTTTACTGATATACTGTAAAGTTTAACGTTTTTACTGATATACTGTAAAGTTCACAGTACTGAAATTGCAAGGAAAGCATGTTTTTATCGAGCTCGAGTCCTGCAACGACGAGCATTCCCTTATCTGCTGAGTAATCTTGAAACTCGATACGATTAAATACGTCGCATACTTTCGTCATTCTTTAACCGACTAAAAAAACTACGACGACTACTACTACCGAAAAACGCATTTTCTAACTCGGGCTTCCTTCGGAAGGGCCCGAGTAATAATAATCTCTAATCACTAAAATAATGTACATTTTGTACATTTATTATAATACAAAGTGAGTTACTTTTCGGCACAGGTGTAATTAATGTAATACACACAAATAAATCCTGTTTTAGCAACAATTGTTGATACTAATTTCCGTCTTTAACTTAGGAGATAGTGTGTATCGATGTAAAAGATAACGATTTTAGCACCCCGAAAGTAGCGACCCCCCGAAAGTAGCGACCCCCCGAAAGTAGCGACCCCCCGATAGTAGCGACCCCCCGATAGTAGCGACCCCCCGAAAGTAGCGACCCCCAAAGGCTGCTAATACTCCAGTTTCACGTTGTTTAGAGATGACCGCTGTCCATGACAAAAGACGCATTTGCACAGGCTTAGCCTTTTTCGTGTTCTTGTTGATATTTGTGAATAATTTACACTGACTCGAGGCTAACCCTGTACACATGCGTCTGATGTCAATAAGTACAGCGGTTTTACAACGGGATCTGTGAACATTTATAATTACTAACAGTAGACACATTTACTCATTCGAGTGACTATTTTTTCCTGTTGTCAGTGCGTGCGTTACTAATTTCCATTGTTCCATCACAGGTACTCATAATAGGTCATCCAATAAGCTTGAGCGCTGATGGAAGCGTTATGTCGAAGGCTTTCCTTGTCTGGCCCACATGCTGCTAACCGATTGCCTTTTCTCACACCGAACTACTACATGGATGTAAACACTAAATCCTGGATTTAGTTGTCAATACTTGGAATTACTCATCAGTGATATATGAGTCCCTGGCTGGCATATTTACCTCTTAGTCTAGGAATGAAACCACTGTTGTTGTTTGTGGGGGTTCTATTCCTGGACATATCTGCATGGTATGCATTGGGCAACGACTACAAGCTTGGACTTCTCATCCCATACACAAATGTCGACGTTTTTATGCATAATGATTATTTTTCGGGCGAAAGTTTCGCAGCTGCAATGACTCTCGCAGTGAACGATGTCAACAATAGAACAGATTTGCTAACTAACGACACGCTATCATTCGAATGGAAGGATACGAACTGTAATGAATTCGATACTTTGAGACATCAAATTAGGATGATTCAGAGGAATGTTACAGCGTTTATAGGCCCAGGTTGTGAATGTAAGATGGCCGCGAAGAATGCCGCCGCGTTTAACAAGACCATGATTTCATATGTAAGTATTTGCTTTACAAAGTTACTCCAAGTTAATTTTCCTTTGTTGATTGTATTGATTATCGCTGTAAACTCTGCACGTATCTCTCCAATACCTGCATTGCTTTGTGTGTTGTATTCATGTGTGATACGACGGTTCAAGTCACTTTATAGAACTGGCACCAATAGCAATGGACTCGCAATTAGCAAGCGTTCACATTAGACACGCAAGTGAAATATGATGCCAAAGCATGTCAAGTCCCACGGCATTGGATCAGACATGCGAACGAACGTTGCAGTTCAAGTTGACAAGCTTGGGTTATTCCAAGACCATAGTTTTGTGTTCAACGAGATGTTAATAATTATTACGACGATATTTCGAAGCAAAACATTCGTGTTTCAAAAGCTACATGTACTTTCGACTTCATTTGCCGGGTTGTTGGACCTGGCTTAGCCGAAATGATACGAGATTGGGAAGGTCTATACCATTTGAAAGTTCGGGTTCCAGTTGGGATCCATAGCAGTGAGATATTCTGACTAGCCCATGCTCGAGAATCCATCGGTGCTCTTCGGCGTGGGCTCGGATGAAACATCTCTAGCGTGGCGATTTCCGAGCCCACGCCGAAGAGCACCGATGGATTCTCGAGCATGTGACTAGCCGAGCATGAACTATCAATTATCCGATATCTTTGAGCGCTGATTGGTCCGAATGTTTACGCTGCTGTTTCTAACCCTCCTAACAGTTGACTTGGAAATCGCAGGTAAACAACTCCAAAATTGCCCTCTAATTGACCGTAACCAACGCCAACGGGTCTCTCATATGTCAGTGTGAACGTCTGTTAATGCACCAGTCAATTGAAGTCCCCGCCCCCCGACCCCCGGGACAGGGCGGGGAATTTAACATTTATGTAGTGTTAAATTTAGCTCTTTTCCCGGTCATCGGGGAAACGTTTGCTGTTAAAATCCCCGCCATCCTTGCCCCGGTGTTTGTTTATTAACTATTAACTCGAGCTGTAAAACAATTTCAAATTTTGTTCTTTTAGTTTTTAATACGATAATAATGAATGACTATTCATTTCTTACAACTTTCAATTAATGTGACAACTTTTAAAGAACTGCAACGTAGTTCAGTGCCCTTGGTCTTCCTTTCGATTTTTAATATATGGAACAATATAAACCCAACATGCAACTAACAATAATATATAATAATGGCGCAGCCACAAAAATATATCTGATGCACCCTGGAACCTTTGAAAGTAGTGAGTTGTAATTTGTAGTACCTGCCATACTGTTACACTTATCCGTGACGATGAAAATAAAACATATAAATTTGTTAAATAATTGATCAATTACGGAATACTTTCACGTACTAAACTGCTGATAGAATAATTGTTTCCTTGATATATGGTATTCACCCCGCTTTTCTTTTTGCCATTTTACTATTCTTATTAAGCCGTCATGGGACACAATTCCATACCAATTATTGCACATTAAGAAAAACGTATCATTGTACTTTTCAAAATAAGATTTATCGTTTTGAAAAAATCGAACTGGAACCTCTTTAATATATTTTTATTTCGTATTGGTGTTGTCAACCGAAGGTCAAAATGTGCATTATGTTTCTTTAAAAATACGCCGGCTGAATCAGACTGATTGGTTTCATATCAATTTGCATCTCAAAATCGTTCACGTTTTTTTTTATAATAAGTACTGAAAATATATCTTCAATCTTAGAACATATAAAAGTTCCACAGAAGGATGAAATATACAGAGAATTGACCAGATAATTTAAGATTCCAAAACTAGAAAGTTTACGTTCTTTTCGCCCACGTCCGCCATCTTCCCATCTTTTCTCTAGTACCCAGTCCTCAACTTCCGGTGCAGTGTTAAATTCCCCGCTAAAATGCCCGGCTTATAAAAAATATGTTAAATTCCCCGTCCCTCAGTGATACCACGCTGTTAAATACGTGTTAAATCCCCGGCCTCGCCGCGTTAATTCCCCGCCCTGTCCCGGGGGTCGGGGGGCGGGGACTTCAATTGACTGGTGCATAACCGTGAGTGACTTGGAAACATCCTAGTGTGAACACACGGGATGATGATTACTGAAGCCCGGGGGAATACTCACCATAATGTAGAGGGGGGGACAGTGCCGCCGGGACCACTGAACTCTAACCCTGTTTCGGTGCAAAAAATGTCGATTTTCATACTTAGATTACTAGCCTATCAGCGTTGTACGGTTGCTGAATTTGCTACTCTGTTTCTGTGTAGATTGCTGAATTTGTTACTCTGTTTTCCAGTGATGATAGGCTTGAAAACCAGACCCACACCCACTTATATATGGGAGTACCGTCCCCCCGGTACAAACAATATCCATGATTTTATTTCCAGCGAGCTCGATCAAGGTATAATTTTCATAAGGTGCCGAAATGATTGTGTGTTTGTGTCACAAGTTAGTAGTCTCGTATGCAAATTTATATTTGAATAAATGGTGTGGATTTTTATATATTTCTTTGCTTTTAAAGATCTTAAACTAATTGTAAAACTGAGTACAAACAAGTGAACCGTACGTTCTAAGTACGTATAATGAATAATTTGCACGTGATATTAAATATTGCCGGCCGTGTTTACACTTGAGCACTCTACCAAGGTACAAATCAGAAAACTATTGTTTGTTGCTTGGTGACCGCTCAACAAACAATAGTTTTCTGATTTGTACCTTGGTAGAGCGGTCAAGTGTAAACACGGCATTAGATGACGGCGGACAGAACAATAATAGAATAAATATATGGACACCGACACTTTGAAAACAACGGATAACACAACCGATTGTATTATTATGCAAATTCACTACTTTCACATCCTCATTTAATATACACTTTGTTTGCTCCCAAAGTTTTGCATAAACTATTGTTTTCAATTTCTCTTGGGAACATACACGTATTCTTTTGACCTCAAATCGCTAACTGGGTTCTACAGCGCATGCGCCCTGTGCCGGCCGCTAAGATAATCACCGAAGGCTCTAACCACATTTATTAGTACTAGTTTCCTATTTATATTCCTAGTTATATTCCTATTCCTATTATATATTATTTATTATAGTGTCCCCAATTAGTTGTATAAACTAAATACATTGACACTGAAATAAAGTCATTATTATTATTATTATTATTATTATTATTATTATGGTTTATCAACACGATACGTCGCTTCTTCACAAACCTTGTTGGAGGAAGGTTATGCCGTCTTGTTTTCAAAATAACCACAATAATTCATAGAGATATCGATTTATCAATCCAGTACTAGTACTGCAAAGGGTTTAGAGATCTTTAGAACTTAGAACGAAGTGAGTTGAGACACGCAGTGAAGAGAAAAAAGCAATTACGTCAGTTGTGAGGTTTTCAGACACCGAGCCGAGGTAAACCCATATTTACACTCCATCCAAACATTGTTCAATCACTGCGATATCTAGTTTATGCATACGGTATTTGTATGAATATATTTATGGTACCAAATAAACTATGTCATTGTCATTCATGATGAATTGCAAGGAAAGCATGTTCTACCGAGTCACGCAACGAGCGACCAAACACTGCATATCAGTTAGAAGCCCGACTCCAAGCTACGCAGGCTAGACTTCACGCTAGTAGAACACGGGTAGAGCGTCTAGTTTTCAGAGCGCGCGTTATATCATAGTTACTCGGGCACTTCCAGAGGAAGCCCGAGTTATAAAATGCGCATTCTTTTTTTTTTTTTTTTTCGTAGGCCACAAAAATGCGAAGTATTTGTTCGTATCGAGTTTCAAGATTACCCAGCAGATAACGCTGTTGCTTGCTGCATTGACTGCCGTCACGCCGTGAAAACCCCGTTTAAAAGGTATCGGACAATAACATGAAACACATTTCTGAGAAATATAATGATTGAAGTTTATTTTATTCCACGTTTGAAACATTCAGAAGGAAAAGGAATCGTTAAAATCTTACTTCAAAACTTCATCAAAGCAAATAGGCCGTCATCAACGCCACGGACTGAGCAAAGTCAATGTACGACATTCGGGGATAACTTGTCAAAAGCTAGAGAGCGAGGATTTGATCTCCCAGTAGATCTGCCTTGAAAAATATAATTTCAGTGAATCTCAATATCAAAATATAGTCTCCCTCGTAGCCGTGTTTATTGTCGTCACGCAACGCTCTCCAAACACGACTGCGAGCTAGGAGACCACAGGAAGCCCAAGCTCTGTAATGCCCGAGTAAACGCTCATTGAGCGTCTAGTTAATTTATAAACACATCGTAAGCGCAGGCACAAGGAGCTCTATGTCACAATGGCTTTTAAAATAGACATGACTCAGGTCGGTGTGGTGTACTTTGAGCTCTTCTCTTTTCAAAATTTTAAACGGGAAATACAACGGAATATATGAATACTTCAGTCAAATATTACATCAACCGTTATTAGTGTCGTCACGCAACGCTTTGGGCTCCCTGTGTCGTGAAATAAATTTCCCTTGATACAGGTCAAGTATCGTCCTTCAGTTGAATAAACCTTAGATAATGAGCCTGGGCTCCCTGTGAATGAACGTATTGGTTTGTTACCACACGAGCTAGAAAACCCCTATTAAAATGCAACACTAATTAATTGTGAAGTAGAACAAGGGGTGGCATTGAAATAGCTTCTCACTGATTATTACAGCTATTAGCGCTTAAATGGGTTCTCACTGATTATTACAGCTATTAGCGCTTAAATGGGTTCTCACTGATTATTACAGCTATTAGCGCTTATTATTAAATGGCTTCTCACTGATTATTACAGCTATTAGCGCTTAAATGGCTTCTCCGCACTGATTATTACAGCTATTAGCGCTTAAATGGGTTCTCACTGATTATTACAGCTATTAGCGCTTAAATGGCTTCTCACTGATTATTACAGCTATTAGCGCTTATTATTAAATGGCTTCTCACTGATTATTACAGCTATTAGCGCTTAAATGGCTTCTCGCTGATTATTACAGCTATTAGCGCTTAAATGGCTTCTCGCTGATTATTACAGCTATTAGCGCTTAAATGGCTTCTCGTTGATTATTACAGCTATTAGCGCTTATTATTAAATGGCTTCTCACTGATTATTACAGCTATTAGCGCTTAAATGGCTTCTCGCTGATTATTACAGCTATTAGCGCTTAAATGGCTTCTCACTGATTATTACACTCTATTAGCGCTTAAACTCATTTTTTTGTAGGTGTGTTGCAAATCCTTTTGATGCCCATAAAGGTCTCCCGCTCATATTTTAACTCACTTATTAAATCCAATGATGTATCTGACTCCATGTTTCCAGTGCTATAAGAAACATATTGATTTGACCAGGGAGGTGTGATTTGACTAAGGCCTAGTTCAAACGCCGTACTTTCCAAGAGCCGTTCTTAATTACTTCAAAAGAAGCCACCTCATTATCTATTGTTTTAAATGAGAACGGCTCATGATTAGCACGATGTCTGAACTTGGCCTGAGAAAATCAAAGTTGAAGCTTTTTAAATGCAAATCAGGACGAATCTCTTGGTTCCGCTTATGATTTCTATTGTATTTTGCTCATTAATTATTCATGAATATGATAATAGGAAATACCACTTAGGGTGCGTTCGATTGACCGTATTCCAGAATAGGAATACACAGAATAACATCCCTAAATCGCTGTCACGCAGCTACTCTCCACTGTAAAATAAAACGATTCGTTGTTGTATCATAATAAAGTTACAAGGAACAGTTTGGAATTTTAAATGTGCTGAAATAAAAGCATCCAAGTGTTTATTCCGTGTATTCCTATTCTGGAATAGAGTCAATCGAACGCACCCTTAGTTCTCGAAGAATTAATGAAAAATACCATTACGAACTCGTGGTATTAAGCTACTTTCGTCAAATACGCGTGTCAGTCTTCATAAATCCTTCTTGAACTGTGGTATTTCCTATACTAATGATGTGATTTAGCCAATTCCTCTCCCCAATCCCCTCTCTTCGCCTCTCCCCAGTCCCCCTCCTCCCCTCCCCCCCCCAAAAAAGAGCCTGGAAGCAGGCTAGATGTGATTTGAGTTGTGACATGCAGCATTGTTCACCTTATAGATGTGCCATTCTCCAGAACTATCGAATAAAACAGAATACCCAACATTTGCACGAACTCTAGCGGTGCACAGTAAAATCGTCCCAACGGTCCTCGCCATTCTAAAGAATTTCCAATGGAACAAAGTAGCAATAATTACTGAACGAAGAGAACAATATTATAGAACAACCAAGTACATGAAGAAGGAGTTCAAAAAAACTTGGCATCGATGTGACTTACTCCGCAGAGGTGGAAAATATCGAGGATTACGAATTGAATACGTTTTACTTCAAAAAGAAAGTTCACGAACAGGAATATGAATCTGTCATGAAGAACATCCGATCAAAAGCCAGAAGTGAGTAGGGTCTTCTCCACCCTTGAATCCAGGTACCAAGTTCTCCTCCCAAGAACAAAAAAGCCTGAATACAAGGTTGGGTCTGTTAATACATGGCTGGTTTGCCATTATTCTGTAGCAACAATAGTCGAACCTCTACTAACGGCCACCTCCCCACAACAACCCTCTCTCTGTAACGGCCAGCGGTTTTTGTCTCGGCCACCAGCGAGGCCATACATTTATTCGTTTTTAAAACCTCCACACAACAGCCACCTCTACACAACGGCCACATCTACACAACGGGCCACAAAATGTTGTCCCGAGGTGGCCGTTGTATGGAGAGGTTCGACTGTATGTATGGGATCCATCCGTTCGTAAATGATATGCGCAAATGTTTCCTCTTGGTGACGTTGCACATGTTTCGGCTGTTCATTACTCGGGCCCTTCCGAAGGAAGCCCGAGTTAGAAAATGCGTTTTTCGGTAGTAGTAGTAGTCGTAGTTTTTTTTAGTCGGTTAAAGAATGACGAAAGTATGCGACGTATTTAATCGTATTCGGAGTTTCAAGATTACTCCGCAGATTTGAAAAGATAAAGGAGACACAGGACTCAAGTAGATTATGAATCTTAGTTTTGAAAGCAGCTGTAGATCTTCAAGCTATTAAAAGGTCAGGATTCTAGTTCATCGTTCAATGACTAGAAGTGGTAAAAGGACTAGAAGCTCGCTTAAAATTTTTTTTTTTTAAACAAACGCGAGGCCGTTATCGGAACCATCTGACCTATGCAACCTCAAGACGTATCATGTTCGTACTCACCGGACTAATAGTCTCCCTCGTCACTCAACTGTCACTGATTGTCATGACGTCAGAGAAATTATATTGTATTGAAGAAGATGTCCTTGTTTTATTCGACGTTCGAACCGTAACTCGAACCCGAACTCGATTCCAAACTCGACGTTTCGGGATCTGAAGCTAGAGAGGGGGCCTTTACACAAACTCATCAAAATCAAATCAATTGAACTCAAAGTCAAAAGGTAATCAAATGAACTCAAAGGCAAATCAAATGAACTCGACACATACATGTATATACATAGTCTCCCTCGTCACGCAACTGTCAGTCATTGTCAGGTCTCTCCTCGCGCAGCTGACATTGTCCTTGTTCTTCAACCAACTGGCATTCATTTTCAAGTACTTCCTCGAACAACTGACATTTTCCTTTTCACAATGCCCGAGTGAACGCTCATTGAGCGTCTTGTTTGTAAAACTATGGGGATGTTGATTCTCTGCAGAGCGTATTTTGGCAGTCAACACTGCGTACGCCGGCGAAGTGTTTTGTTGAACTTACTTTGAACTTTACTTTTTCAAAGTTGTAATCGTGGTAACAAGTTACACCATGGCTCTAGAAGGTATTTACCATGCCAACCAAACAGGACTATTAAATGGAGACTATGTATTTATACTCTTTGAACTGGATCCGTTGACGTCTAGTTACAAGGTTAAACATCCAATAAAGTGGTTCTACCTGACATCGCGGTAAATATATCACCAACTTATCACCATTTATACAGTTGAATTTTTATATTTATTAGCTTCATTATTCTGAATACAAAAGATACCTTATTCGCGCTTAATTTTCGCGCGTACTTAATTTCGCGATTTTAAGACAGCATTTCGCGAGGCTTCATTTTCGCGATTTCGATGAGAAAATGAAAAAAGAGCATTAAATTTCGCGAAAGCGGTGTCAACATTTATTTTTTCTAAAAATCCAAACTTATTTCTATACAAACAGGAACAAGATGACAATCGACTAGACTAGCTAGACGTTATAAAGTTGTAGCTAAAACAGACAAAAAAGTTTACGCTATACGGTTGCTCAGTTGCAAATGGTAGTATTATGTTGTTGAATAAGTCGTTTTGAAAACCAATTTCGTATTCAATAACGTTTATTGGTCATGTTGATTAAATGGTTTTGATATGTACTTTTTTCTGTGGGTATTATATTTCGCGTTTTTAAAGTCCGCGTGCCTTTTTTTCGCGAGGCTTTAATTAAGTACGAATAAGGTACATAAACAACACAATAACTAAGTAATAATGGGACTAAATAAATGTGGCAGGGGAAACCGCAACAGCGTGTAGCCAATTACCGCCGACCCATTCTAAAATAACTAAGGGTGCGTTCGTTTGACCCCTATTCCAGAATAGGAATACACGGAATAAACACTTGGATGCTTTTATTTCAGCACATTTAAAAATTCCAAACTGTTCCTTGTAACTTTATTATGATACAACAAGGAATCGTTTTATTTTACAGTGGACAGTAGCTGCGTGACAGCGATTTAGGGATGTTTATTTTGTGTATTCCTATTCTGGAATAAGGTCAATCGAACGCACCCTAAATTTCTAAAAGCGGAAATGTAATGTAGTCACACTAATGTCAGCAGCTATTTCACGGGCAGCTAGATTACTTGTCTCACCAAGGCAACCTACATTATTTACCTTTTCCTAGATTCGCTTTATTGAGCCAAGAGCAAAATCTGCTTTGATTGTGACTGTTAAAAGTTCCAAAGGTGAAAGGTACAACAAGTTTGTCAAAAACCTTAAACTTTGGACGAACGAAGTATATTGTAGTTTCGATGCAAACATAGGGTCTGTAGTATAAATGAGAACAACTTTGGAAATCGTTGCACCTGCGCCAACCTACGGTAGCGTGACACTCAATTGGCTTCCTTTCTGAACCAATCAAAAAGCGTGCAGATGCATCTCATCCAAAAAACTATTTCTTTTTTTTTTTTTACCAAAAAAATATATAAATTTTTTTTTTTTTTTAAATACAAATATAAATAAACTAGACAGCGCAGCGTGAAAAAAAAAACTCTTTCAATACGGCACAGCACGGTACAGTAACTTTCCCACTCATACGAAAACGACTCTAATGGCAAAACTGAAATTGTACGTATCAAATATCTGGAGGGATATTTGCATATAATGATCGTCTAAACAGAATCCTAAATTTCTAATTAGGCTTTAGAAAATAATAGCTTATTAATTATAAATAACACAGTATCGATGGAGCCGCTAAACGAACTCCAATACCTCAACATGCCTCGCTGGGTTGTCAGATAGATAAACTGATGTTCTAACAGCAGAACGGCAACATCCATAGAGTCAAATTAGCGTTCAACGCTAATACAAGATTAATACAAGACTGTTTATCGAACCTTGTGGCACCTCCTTCGTGTACCAGACACAGTTTACGTAATTCGATCAATAGAAACAACAAGAAACAACAAAAGACTCCAAGTTTAACAATAGAACGAAGCTAACAAAGAGTACAATGGGTTTCCGGTACACGTTGTAGGAGCCAACCTTAGCGCCAAACGGACAGATTTAGAAAATCCTTTATTTGCGCATGCGCGTGCGTAATTTGCAGACATTGATTGTTGTATTTATATCTTCGTTTTTATAGATTTTTATAGATTTAGTAGTACCAATGTAATCCAGCCTATGCTGCAATATAGTGTTTAATAAACGAGCAGTAGTGTTTTCAAATTTATTGAACGGCTTCATAAACTCATGAATAAAACCAGTGAGTTTCGAACGGCTTTGAAATCCCAAGACGAAACAAATAAGAAGGAAAATTATGATTAATCAATTCTCTAGGGGAAGATTCCTTAATGGATCTAAATCAACATATTTTTTAAAAACTGTTTTTAAAACGCTTATTGCGTTAGTATTCATTCTCGTCAAGGCACTAACGACTAAAACTTAGAATGCCTCCAAAACGTGAATCAAAAAAGTGCATTAGAAGAGCAAGCTTTCCTGGTTTAGAAGAGATTGGACTTATAGCTGATGTCGAAAAAGTTCAAGAAACTTGTGAACATGACGGCGGAGTCCTTGAACTTTTGCCTCACGAAATTTGTGCAAGAGATTTGCAAAGAGGATGGACAGCGATATCCGCCTAGAACTTTGTATAGTACGCATAATATGTGGACTTCAACGTCATTTGGACGAGGGTAATGGAGCTGAAGCAGTACGACTGTTAAAAGTGCCTATGAAACGAAAATGTCGATCCTTGTTTTATTGTACATTATTGTTGTTTGGTCTTTCTCTGAACATTTGCTCTATTTAAACATCGACTTTGAGCGTGCGAACATTTTCTTTTCGCGGTTCGAAAATTATCATTTTCATGCGACAAGAGACTGGGCCCTTGACAATGGCTCGGTGACGTCATAAGTTGTGTATGCCTTTGTTTGCACAACTTATGACGTCACATTTCTATAGTTTGACCGAGCGGGAATTGTCGCACTTTGAAACCCAAAATGCCCAACTTCGTGCGCGAAATAAAAAATGTTCCTGAAGCTCAATTCACTTTTTATTAACGCCATGTAAACAAGCAAATAGTAAACTTTCGTAGGGGTCTGTTTTTTCGTTTCATAGGCACTTTAACAAAGAGGACAGAAGGTAAAACTTATAAGAACCCAATGTTTTCAGTAATCACTTGGTAAAACATGACTCTCCCGAGTGAAACTGTTACTTCAAATGTTTCATCTATGATAGCCAACTCTGTGTTTAATAATTGCACCTTCAATTTCAAGTAATAATGTCGTTTCGTAGTTTACATGCTTGTATACAGTCATTTCTCAAAAAGGTTCCAAGATGAAAAGACTACAATACTACAATAAAGTCACGTGATTCATTCTGTATTCATATTTCCTCTCGTGGAATTTCGATTTGAGATGCAAAAAGTACACGGCATTGTGAAAACGGAATGTAATGGCGCTGGTATCAACTCGCAGTTTTCCGCGCGCAGAAATTGAATACACAATGAATCACGTGACTTTATTGTAGTATCGTAGTCTTTTCATCTGGACAACCTCTTTGAGAATGACTGTATGTGTAACTAATTACTCCATATCTCATCCAATGGATTATCTAGGTACTTCATAACATTTGTACCTGAGTTTATAAGCTTAGGGCCTTTATCAGTGGAATTTTCTAATGAGAGAAATATTTATATAAAGACCCTAAGCTAACAAAATGTACACATGTTATAAAGTACCAAGAGAAAACTCATCATTATCATAACAATGGTTTTACTCATTCGGGCCCGCGCTTTAATCAGTCCCCTGGGAACGATATCAAATTTCCCCCGGGCTTTAAGAATGACGGTGTATTAATACTAGGCTAAATAATACTAGGCTATAAATACTAGGCTAAAAAGGTCCCATTTACGTGAGTCATTGGATTGAATGCTCATTAATTATTCATGAGTTTATGAATGGATTTAATAAACTGATATTATTATTATTACTGATAATTATTATTATTATATTATTGTTATTATTATTACTATTATTATTATTTATTACTATTATTATTATTATTGTTATTATTATTTATTATTATTATTATTATTATTGTTCATTATTATTATTATTATATATTATTATTATTAATTATTATTATTATTATCTATATTACTTATTTATTATGTATTATTATTATTATTATTTTGTTAATTATTTATTATTAGTTCATTATTATTATTATTACTTATTATGGTTATATTTATTATATTATTATTATTATTATTATTATTATTATTCTATTATTATTATTATTATTATTACTATATTATTACTTATTTATTACTTAATTATTACTGATAAGAACTATGATTATAGTTATGGGTGTCGTGGGTTCCGAATCCCGCTCGAGGCCGTCTGATTTTTTCCGAACATTTGTTCTGTCATATTCTCCATCAGTTTTCATTTCTATTATTATACTATTATTATTACTATTATTGTTGATTATTATTATTCTTAGTATTATTATTATTATTATATTATTATTATTATTATTATTATTATTATTATTATTATTATTATGTGCTTATGTTTGTATGTTATTATTTTTATTATTATGAAAATTCATCTATTATTATTATATTATTGTTATTATTATTTATTATTGACTATTATTATGTATTATTATCATTATTATTATTATTATTATTATTATTATATTATTATTATTATTAATTATTATTACTTATTATGTATTATTACTGATCAGAACTATGATATATAGGCGATTTTGCAGTGGACTTTAATGCACGTGTGACCTTTTAGTGAGTTAACATAGACTTTATTGTCTCTCTAGTACCTCTAGTACCTCACAGTTGGTCCACCCATTCTTTGTACACTGAATTCACGAACCTCGTGCTCTAGAGGTTGACCTTTCTCTTCCAACCAGTATAGGAACTTGTGTTGACTCTGTTCCACTGTTGTATAGCTTTCTTTAATTCGGTCGTGTTCCAAAAGATTCGTCTGCGACGAATTCTCTCCTTACTCATGGGACTCTGAGTGAGTCTGTTCCAATGACTCTCCAAGTATCTTTGCTTATCATGGGATATTATTATTATTATTATTGTTATTATTATTAATTATTGTTATTCTTTATTATTATTATTATTATTAATATATTATTATTATTATTATATTTATTATTATTATTATTGTTATTATTATTATTATTGTTATATATTATATTATTATTATTATTATTATTATTATTATTATTTATTATTATATTATTATTGAATTGAAAGTATTTAACTTCGTCAGGCAAAAGAAATAGACGACAAACCGCGCTATTGACAGACGTTTCGCCGGTGAAGGCTTCATCAGTAGTATATTTTTAAAATGAAAATCACTCTCTAAATAACTTACATTTTGAATAGTGAAATACCCAGTGGTATTGGTTGATTAAACAATGCTTAATAATTACAATACAGTAAATAGATGTGTGTCCTGGGAATAGTAATAACAATGTACTGAGTTATATGCAGAGAAACCTGCCTACACAGCCATTCATAATGTTTGTTGATTGTTTTCTTCTTCTTATTATATTATTATTGTTATTATTATTGTTATTATTAATATTATTATTATGAAAAAAAAATTAATTATTATTATTATTATTGTTATTATTGTTATTATTATTATATTATGAAAACTAGACGCTCTTCTAGCGTGAAGTCGGGCTTCTAAATGAAATGTAAACCTATTTGAGCTAAATACATAGATATCTTATAGTGCGATTTTTTTCAGTGCGATTGAAACAGTTTTTTGGTTTGCTCGTCGTTGCATGACTCGAGCTCGATAGAACATGCTTTCCTTGCAATGTCAGTACTGCGAACTTTACAGTATATACTTCATGATTACTAGAGCGTCCTGTTTCAATCTAAATTTTAGATTTAGACGAGAAAAGACTTATATTTTGGCCCCTTGACCTCCGGTGCTTTCCCTGATTGGTTGTGCTTTCTAATCTTTCTTGGCCAGAACTTTAATGTCTCCTTCGGCTTTAGCTCGACGTTGACGCGTAAGGAGAAAAACAATAAAAAAACAAGACGACATACTAGTAACCTTCCTCCAACTGACAAGGTTTGTGAAGAAAACCATGTTGTTAGAGCCTTGGGTGATTATGCATGACTCGGTAGAACATGCTTTCTTTGTAAAATCGATTTCACAAACTCAGCGAAATCATAGAAATGACAATAGTTTATTTTGGTGCCATAAATATATCCATACCAAATACAAATATAAGCTTAAACAAGACGACATATTAACCTTCCTTCGACAAGGTTTTTCCCTGAAGAAAAGAGGACGATGTGCGATGTCTCGTGTTGATAGTATAAGATCATGTTGTTGGTCGGTGGATTATCTTAGCGGCCGACAGGGCGCATGCGTGCTTTTTTGGGGTCGACGACGAACGCTTCTCATTTCTAGAGAGTCGGGTCTTCCACAGGAAGCCGGACTAATTAAGGGATATTAGCGAACGACGTTTCGTTGTCCATCTTGACAACATCTTCAGGTTCAAATGAAGATTGAAAATGCGCATAATTAAAGAATAAGTTTAGTTGAAAACAATAACCATTGTTCTACGCATAGTTAAATGGTAAGACCATTGTTCTCGGACTACGCATAGTTTAAATGTAACCATTGTTCTACGCATAGTTAAATGATAACCATTGTTCTACGCATAGTTAAATGAATAACTTTGCTCTTATAGAGTCTGATTGTACGTTAAAGTTCCGGTTTTAGTTTTCTCTGATAATAAACATTTCATAAATCAAGGCAATCCCGTTTGTTTGCGCATTTTCAATCTTCATTTGAACCTGAAGATGTTGTCAAGATGACAACGAAACGTCGTTCGCTAATATCCCGTAATGTTTCATTGGTAAAATGTTATTCCCAATCCTGCCTTATCAAGATTATTATCTATTATTATTGTTGTTGTTGTTGTTGTTCTTCTTTCTTCTTCTTCTTCTTCTTATTCTTCTTCCTTCTTCTTAAATTATCAATTTATTATTATTATTATTATTTACTTGATTATTATTAACTTGCAAGCTACGCCCCTCCAGTGCGCTAAATCATGACTTTCACCTGTTTATCTGGCATAAATTTGTCATATTAAATCAATATGGCAGATAAATATATGTATATAATAGAGGATATTTAGTAAATAAACCCCTTCTGGCGGCTGGTATATCGGCTGATTGTGTCCTGCTGGCACATAGCCTAAATAATATTGACTCAGTAATATAACTTTATTGGCAGGAGCGGAGACAGTCAAAAGTGTGTCTCAATAATAGAACCATTCGTTTCTAACTAACCCCGGCATTTGTGTGAGGAAGTCCTTGCATTCAGTAATGTTGCGTTCAGTTTTTTACCCATATTTTTCTAGCGTTGTTTCTCCTCCGTTTCATTTGGCTCTGATATCTCAAGGGATGCTAAGGTAAAGGACGGCCGATTTTGCACCGCCTAAAATGGTAAGACTTAAGTGGAAAACACATTAAGGTGACTCCGTTATAATTCTAGCTCGGCGCACTCGTCCCTATGACAAACTTTGGGTCATAACTTCCTCTGCTTTTATGCAATTGCCATAAAAAATATTGGCAACCTATTAGAGCTATCATTCACCTATAAATTATACAACATAATTCGATTGCACTGCAGAACATCTAAAAAAAAAATTATTGAAAGAACTTAAGTAAACTCAATGTGTTTTGGATAAAATTGGATGCTTGGCGAAAAATTCTGTCTGTTTTTCTTTGGATGAAAAGTTTTAGAAATCACTTGAGAATTGAAGCATAATTCATAACCTGACCAAGTTTTTTAGCAAAATCGTTGCAGCTAAAGCACGGCCGCATGAAGGCCACCAAAATTAAGCCAACTGATAAATTATCATGCCGCCCGTGCTTTAGCTCCCAACCATTTTTGCCGTAAAACTTGGTCTAGGTTTTATAAAATTTATGTCAATCTGAAAGTGGATTCCAAAACTTTCATTCCCAAAAACGGAGAGAATTTTTTTTTCGCAAGAACCACTTTATATCCAAACATGAGTGTTTAAACTTAATTTCTAATAGAATTTAAAAAACTAGTTCGTGCCAGTTGCGTCGAATTATATATGTCATTATAGGTGAAATGATAAAGCTCTAATAGACTATTGCCAATGTTTTTTATGGCAGATTGGCAATAAAGTAAAGAGGAAAGTGATGGTCCACAAGTTTGTCATAGACTCGTGCGCCACCCGACGAATTTCATCACCTTTTTAAGCACACAACAAGTTCAATTGAAAACGCGCGATCCCTTCCATAAACTTGGAAATTCCGCAATGGGTAGAACCGGACTTATTCAAATTGAAACATCTCCCCTCGGGAATTATCTGTTCCCGTTTTCCCACGGATTGGAAAACAGACATTTAAAAGAAGGTTACACAAGGGGGCAACCGTTACCACATGTCCGACAATTTTTGGCCATTGAAGTCTCCCACACAAAAAACTTTTCTGTTTACACCCGCAGACTCAACAATTCCTTTCGTCCAACTACTGCAAAAACATAATTCTTAACAAACGGGATTTAGTCCCCCCAAACCTACAAAAAAGTATTTCAACTTTCCCGTCAAAAGCACTAAGATACAAAACTTTCGCGAGGTTTCCAGATAAAATTATTCACAATATCTACCCACGCGGACCTCTCTTTTTTCGTTTTGGGTCTTAACTGAACTCAAACATTTGCCTTTCCTTGCAAAGAAAAAACAAGCATACGCTGGAGCTATTTGTTTGGGAATGTCCTTTAGTTCAAACTTTTCTGGAAGGCTGTTTGTAGGGTGGTGGAACACCTAAATGCAGGCCAAAATGTAGTTCTAACAAAAAA
The DNA here is from genome assembly GCA_033675265.1 of Actinostola sp. cb2023. NCBI lineage: Eukaryota > Metazoa > Cnidaria > Anthozoa > Actiniaria > Actinostolidae > Actinostola > Actinostola sp. cb2023. The sequence goes on along the minus strand of JAUJYZ010000699.1, from coordinate 10,411 downwards.
GTAATGTTATTGTCATGGTGAAGCTCGGAGATTATTTGAAAACAAAAATTGCTTCAATTAATAAATTATTAGTGGCGAAATACCACACTATTTCACTTTGGTATCACACGAGCAGGCACTAATTTTTGATACATTTGTATAAAACTAGTCTGTTTGTTGTGAGGCTCTTGAAATAAAAGTGTAAAAAAAAACTAATTCGCTCAATAACGTGGAAAAAAACTTCATCTAAATAATATATACAAATGCACACACCTATTTCGTTTCATTTTTTACAAGATCAATATTTAAATACACCTGTTGATATTATATTCTGTTTGAACAAATCGGTTCTCACATAACGCGTATTTTTTCGCATTTGTCTCAATGCGCTTTACAACCGATGGAGGACTTTTTTCGGCGGACTTCATAGATGCTTGGCTGCCGTATAGGCGCCTTCATAACAATCATGACGGGTTAGTGTGTTATAGCCCCCAATTTGAAGACTAGAAATAGCACACACTTTTGTATTAAACTTTGTTGATACATTTCTGTACTTGGCAATTCTTTTTGTTAAGATTTCGAAACCTAGAAGTCTCATACTGTGAAGTACTCTCAGACCACTCAACCTGCGCACTCCATAAAATATCCGAGAGCAGCGCGGGTGAAACGTTTTTGGGCGCTAGTTCTGAACCTAATTGTAATTGTAGTATTATTAGGGACTTTAAAGCATCGAGGACGGGGAATCGTGAGGACGACGGCAGAGAAACAAATTAATAGCGCTAATTACATCATTCAATAACTTCTTGTTGGAATGCATGAAAATGAGCTCGATTAATTGGTCTTACTTCAGCCGTTTTTGCCGTTCTGTGCTAACGTGAAATGCTATTGTTTGAACGTTTTTTATAGAAAATCGGAACGTCAGCTTCGATATTTGTGCAGATATGGGTTTTTAGTTAGTACCCGGACCACCAAAAGACGATGTTATTCATCAAGAAGGGCGCCAATTTAGTGACAACCACTAAAAAAGAAACAAATATGAAACAAATAGACAATAAGTGTTGTTTTTGTCTTTTGTTTTTCATTTTGTTTCTTTTTTTCGTGTTTTTTTCACTAAATTTTCGCCCTTTTGATAATCACATTCGTCTTTTTGTGTCCGGTGACTAAAACAACTATCTGCACAAATATCGAACTGACGTTCTCGTTTTCTATAAAACGCAACAATAGCATTTCACGTTAGCACAGAACCGGCTGAAGTAATGACAATTAAATGAGCTCATTTTCATGGCATTCCACAAGAAGTTATTGATGATGTAATTAGCGCATTTAATTTGTTTCTCTTCCGTCCGCTCCTCACGTCCCGTCCTCGATGCTTTAAAGTCCCTAATAATACTAAAATTACGGTTTCAGACTAGCGCCCACAACGTTTCACCCGCGTGCTCTCGATATTTATGGTACGCAGTTGAGTGGTCTGAGATCTTCAGTACTAGACTTATAGTTTTCGAAATCTAACAAAAGACATTGCATACAAATGTATCAACAATTTATACAAAATGTGGTGCTATTTCTGTCTTCAATTGGAGGCATACACACTAACCGTCATGATTGTTATAGACGGCGCCTATACGGCAAAGCCAGCATCCTATGAAGTCCGCCGAAAAAGTCCCCTCCATCGGTTGTAAGCGCATTGAGACAATGCGAAATACGCTCTGTGAGAACCGATTTGTTTTTTTTTTTTTTTTTTTTTTTTTTTTTCAACAGAATAGAATATACCAGGTGTATTTAAATATTACTGTAAAAAATTGAAACGAACTAGGTGTTTGCATTTGTAATATATTTATATGAATTTTTTCCACGTTTTTGAGCGAATTAGTTTTTTTTTACACTTTTATTTTCAAGAGCCTCAACAACCAGCTGTTTTATACAAATGTAGCAAAAATTAGTGCCTGCTTCGTGAATACAAGTGAAATAGTGTGGTATTTCGCCACTAATAATTTATACTTTTAGCATTTTTGTTTCAATATCTCCGAGTTCACCATGCAATACAATTACTTTTTGTTTGAACTACATTTTGGCTGCATTTAGTTTTCCACACCCTACAAACAGCCTCCAGAAATTTTGAACCTAAGGACTTCCAAACATATGCTCCAGCGTATGTTGTTTTTCTTTGCAATAAAAGGCAATGGTTGAGTCAGTAAGACAAAACGAAAAAGGAGGCGCGTGGGTAGAAATATTGTGAATAATTTTTATCTGAACTCGAAAGTTTTGTATCTTTAGTTCTTTTGAGGCGTTGAAATACTTTTTGTAGGTTTTCGGGACAATACCGTTGTTAAGAATTATGTTTTTTGGCAGTAGTTTGGACAAATGAATTGTTGAGTATGGCGTGTAACAGAACGGGTGGAGACTTCCAATTGGCAAATTGTCGGCATTGTAAAAACGGCTGCCGTTGTACCTTCTTTAATTCCTGTTTTTTCCAATCCTTGGGAATCGGGCGCATATCATTGCCGAGGAAGATGGTGTTAATTTGAGTAATTCGTTCTCCCCATTGTTCCGAATTTTCCAAGTTTGTTAAGATCGCGGCGTTTTCATGAATCTGTATGTGTGGCTTTAAAAGGTGAATTCTCGGCGCACTCGTCGCTATGGACAGACTTTGGGTCATCACTTTCCTCTACCTTTATGGCAATTGCCATAAAACATTGGCACTATTAGAGCTAATCATTCACCTATAATACAATATAATTCGATTTGGCACTGCAGAAACATTTTTTTTTAATAATATTTAGAAAATAACTTAAGTAAACTCAATGTTTTGGATAAAATTGGATCTTGCGAAAAATCTCTCCGTTTTTTTGGGGATGAAATTTTTGGAATCACTTTAGATTGAACATATTTATAACCTGACCAATTTTAGCAAAGTGGGTTGGAGCTAAGCACGGCGGCATGATGATTTCCAGTGCTTATTTTGGTGACCTTCATGCGGCCGTGCTTTAGCTCCCGTTTTGCTAAAAATGTGGTCAGTTATGAATTATGTCAATCTCAGTGATATTTCTAAAACTTTCATCCAAGAAAACAGACAGATTTTTCGCAAGAATCCAATTTTATTCCACAACATTGAGTCTACTGCTAAAGTTCTAATAATATTTTTTTTAGATGTTTCTGCAGTTCGGCAATCGAGGGAGTTTGTATAATTATAGCGTGAATGATAGCTCTACTAGTTGCCAATATTTTATGGCAATTGCATAAAAGCAGTAGGAAGTTAGGACCAAAAGTTTGTCATAGACGATTGCGCCGAGCTAGAAATTATAACGGAGTCACCTTAAATGTGGTTTCCCACTTAAGTCTTACCTTTTAGCGGTGCAAAATGGCCGTTCCTTTACCCTTAGCATCCCTTGAGATAGCAGAGCCAAATGAAACGGAGAGAAAACAACGCTAGAAAATATGGGTAAACTGAACGCAACATTACTGAATGCAAGACTTCCTCAACAAATGCCGGGGTTAGAAACGAATGGTTCTCTTATGAGACACACTTTTGACTGTCTCCGCTCCTGCCAATCAAGTTATATTACTGAGTCAATATTATTTAGGCTATGTGCCAGCAGACACAATCAGCCGATATACCAGCCGCCAGAAGGGGTTTATTTACTAAATATCCTCTATATATAAATATATTTATCCATATTGATAATATGACAAATTTATGCCAGATAAACAGGTGAAGTCATGATTTAGCGCACTGGAGGGAGTAGCTGCAAGTTAATAATAATCAGTAATAATAATAATAATAATAATAATAAGAATAAGAAAGAATTAAGAAGAAGAAGAAGAAGAAGAAGGAAGAACAACAACAACAACAATAATAATAATAATAATCTTATAAGGCAGGATTGGGAATAAAATAACATTTTACAATGAAAAAATTAGGGATATTAGCGAACGACCGTTTTCGTTTGTCATCTTGACAACATCTTCAGGTTCAAATGAAGATTGAAAATGCGCAACAAACTGGATTGCTTGATTTATGAAATGTTTATTATCAGAGAACTAAAACCGGAACTTAACGTACAATCAGGGACTCTATAAGAGCAAAGTTATTCATTTAACTATGCGTCGAGAACAATGGTTATATACATTTAACTATGCGTAGAACAATGGTTACCATTTAACTATGGCGTAGAACAATGGTTACCATTTAACTATGCGTAGAACAATGGTTATTGTTTTCAAACTAAACTTATTCTTTAATTATGCGCATTTTCAATCTTCATTTGAACCTGAAGATGTTGTCAAGATGACACGAAACGTCGTTCGCTAATATCCCTATTAGTCCGGCTTCCTGTGGAAGACCCGACTCTAGAAATGAGAAGCGTTCGTCGTCGACCCCAAAAAAGCACGCATGCGCCCTGTCGGCCGCTAAGATAATCAACCGACCAACAACATGATCTTATACTATCAACACGAGACATCGCACATCGTCCTCTTTCTTCAGAAACCTTGTCGAAGGAAGGTTAATATGTCGTCTTGTTTAAGCTTATATTTGTATTTGGTATGGATATATTTATGGCACCAAATAAACTATTGTCATTTCTATGATTCGCTGAGTTTGTGAAATCGATTTTACAAAGAAAGCATGTTTCTACCGAGTCATGCATAATCACCCAAGGCTCTAACAACATGGGTTTCTTCACAAACCTTGTCAGTTGGAGGAAGGTTTACTAGTATGTCGTCTTGTTTTTTATTATTTTTTCCTCCTTACGCGTCAACGTCGAGCTAAAAGCCGAAGGAGACATAAAGTCTGGCCAAGAAAAGATTAGAAAGCACAAACCAATCAGGGAAAGCAACCGAGGTCAAGGGGCCAAAATATAAGTCTTTTCTCGTCTAAAAAATCTAAATTTAGATTGAAACAGGACGCTCTTAGTAAAAACATGAAGTAATATACTGTAAAGTTCGCAGTACTGCCCATTGCAAGGGACAGCATGTTCTAATCGAGCTCGAGTCATGCAACGACGAGCAACCAAAAACTGTTTTTCAATCGCACCTGGAAATCGCACTAGAAGATATCTATATTTAGCTCAAATAGGTTACATTTCATTTAGAAGCCCGACTTCACGCTAGAAGAGCGTCTAGTTTTCATAATAATAATAATAATAACAATAATAACAAATAATAATAATAATAATAATTTTCATAATAATAATATTAATAATAACAATAATAATAACAATAATAATAATAATATAAGAATAAGAAACAATCAACAAACAGTATGAATGGACTGTGGTAGGCAGGTTTCTCTGCATATAACTCAGTACATTGTTATTACTATTCCCAGGACACCACATCTATTTTACTGTATTGTAATTATTAAGCATTGTTTTAATCAACCAATACCCACTGGGTATTTCCACTATTCAAATGTAAAGTTATTTAGAGAGTGATTTTTCAGTTTAAAAATATACTACTGATGAAGCCTTCACCGGCGAAACGTCTGAATACGCGTTTGTCGTCTATTTCTTTGCGCTGACGAAGTTAAATACTTTCAATTCAATAATAAATAATAAATAATAATAATAATAATAATAATAATAATAATAATATAATAATAATAATAAATAAACAATAATAATAATATAACAATAATAATCATAATAATAGTAATATATACTAATAATAGTAATAATAATAATAATAATAATAATAACAATAACTAATAATAATAACAATAATAATAATAATAATATCCCATGATAAGCAAAGAACTTGGAGAGTTCAATTGAAACAGACTCACTCAGAGTCCCATGAGTAAGGGAGAGAATTCGCAGACGAATCTTGTTGGAAACACGAATTAAAAGAAAGCTATAAAACAGTGGAACAGAGTCAACACAAGTTCCTAATACTGGTTTAGGGAACGAGAAGTCAACCTCTAGAGCACGAGGTCGTGAATTCAGTGTACAAAGAATTGTGGACAACTGTGAGGTACTAGCAGGTACTAGAGAACAATAAAGTCTATGTTAACTTCACTAAAGTTCACCACTGCATTAAAGTCCACTGCAAAAACGCCTATATATCCATAGTTCTTATTCAGTTAATAATAAATAAGAATAGTAATAATATAATAATAATAATAATAATAATTAATAATTAATAATAATTAATACTTACTAATAATAGTAATCATAGTAATAATAATAACAATAATAACACCAATCAATACTAATATTCATAATAAGAATACTAAATCATTAACAAGTAATAAATAATAACAATAATAACAATAATAATAATAATAATAATAAGAATAATAATAATAATAATAATAAATAATAATAATAATAATCAATAATAATAATAACAATCAATAGTAATAATAATAGTAATAATAATTAGAAAAATGAAAACTGAATGGAGAATATACAGAAACAAATGTTCGGAAAAAATCAGGACGCCCTCGAGCGGGGATTCGACACCCACGACACCCCATAACTGTATAATCAATAAGTTCTATCAGTAATAATAATAATAATAGTAATAATAATAATAAAATAATAATAATAATAATAACAATACTAAATAATAATAATAAAGTAATAACTAATAATAATAATAATAATAATAATAATAATAATAGTAATCAATAACAATAATAATAATTAATAATAATAATAATAATAATAATAAATAATTAACTTTATTCTTCAAAGCAAATTAAAAATGAGAGATAGATAAATAGATAAAAATCCTTATTTACAAATAATATAATAATAATAATAATTAATAATTAATAATAATAATAATAATAAATATAATAATAGAATAATAATAATAATAATCATAATAATAACAATAATAATAATAAATATAATAATTAAAATAATACAATAATAATAATAATAGTAATTAATAATAATAATAGTAATAATAATAAACAATTAATAATAAATAATAATTATCAGTAATAATAATAATACAGTTTATTAAATCCCTTCATAAAACTCATTGAAATAAATTAATGAGCATTTCAATTCCAAATATGGACTCACGTAAAGGACCTTTTTTAGCCTCAGTATTTATAGCCAGTATATTTAGCTAGTATTAATACACCGTCATTCTTAAAGCCCGGGGGAATTTGATATCCGTTTCCTAGGGGAATCTGGATTTAAAAGCGGGCCCGAAATGAGTAGTAAAACCATTGTTTGATAATGATGAGTTCTCGGTACTTTATAACATGTGTACATTTTGTTATCTTAGGGTCTTTATATAATATTTCTCTCATTAGAAATTTCAATGATATAAAAGGCCCCTAAGCTTTATTAAACTCAGGGTACAAATGTTATGAAGTTAGTACTAGATAATCCATCTGGATGAGATATGGAGTAATTAGTTAACATTAACGAGTCATTTCTCAAGAGCGTTGTCCAGATGAAAAGACTACGATACTACAATAAAGTCACGTGATTCCATTGTCATGTATTCAATTTCTTTCTGCGCGTCGGAACTGCGAGGTTGGATACCAGCGCATTACATTCCGTTTTCACAATTTTGCCGTGTACTTTTGCATCTCAAAATCGAAATTCCACGAGAGGAAATTGAAATACAGAATGAATCACGTGACTTTATTGTAGTATTTGTAGTCTTTTCATCCTGGGACAACCTTTTTGAGAATGACTGTATACAAGCAGTAAAAACTACGACCCTTATTACTTGAACTTGAAGGTGCAATTAGTAAACACAGAGTTTGGCTATCATAGATAAACATTTGATTGTTTTATGTTAGTCAGTAAACAGTTTCACTCGGGAGAGTCATGTTACCAACGTATGGGATTACTCGAAAAACAGTGGTTCTTAGAGCTAGAAGTTTACCTTTATGTCCTCTTGGTTTTTTAAAGTGCCTATATATGAAAACGAAAAAAAAACAGACCCCGTTTTTATTTGTATACTACGAAAGTTTACTATTTAGCTGGTGGACATGGGAGTTAATAAAAAGTGAAATGAGCTTCAGGAACATTTTTGATTTTCGAGCACAAGAAGTTGGAATGTTGGAGTTTCTCCAAAGTGCACAAATTCCCGCGCGGGTCAAAACTATAGAAAAGGTGACGTCATAAGTTGTGCAAACAAAGGATATAAACAAATTAGGAAAGGTAACCGAGCCATTGTACACAAGGGCAACAAGTCTGATTGTGAGCTGAAAATGATAAATTTTCGAAACGCGGAAACAAGAAAAAGGGTGCGCACGCTTCAAAGTCGATGTTTAAATAGAGGCAATGTTCAGAGGGAAAAGGACACCAAAACAGACAATACTGCTACAATAAAACAAGGAAAAATCACGAACATTATAATAAACGTTCAAAATAGGACACTTCATAAAACAGCACATGTTACTGCTTCAGTCGCGGGCTTACCCTCGTACAAAGAGTGGACGTTGTAATGTTCCTACGTGTAGTATTATGCGTCGTTACTATATACAAAGTTCTAGGCGGATATCGCTGTCCAGTCCTCTTTGGCAAAGTCTCTTGCACAAATTTCGCGTGAGAGGCAAAAATAGTTCAAGGACTCCGCCGTCATGCACCAATCACAAGTTTCTCTTGAACTTTTTCGACATCAGCTATAAGTCCCAATCTCTTCTAAACCAGGAAAGCTTGCTCTTCTAATGCACTTTTTGATTCACGTTTTTGGAGGCATTCTAAGTTTAGTCGTTAGTGCCTTGACGAGAATGAATACTAACGCAATAAGCGTTTTAAAAACAGTTTTTTTTAAAAAATATATGTTGATTTAGACTCCATTAAGGAATCTTCCCCTAGAGAATTGATTAATCATAAATTTTCCTTCTTATTTGTTTCGTCTTGGGATTTTCAAAGCCCGTTCGAAATCTCACTGGTTTTTATTTCATGAGTTTATGAAGCCTTCAATATTTGAAAACACTACTGCTCGTTTATTAAAACACTATATTGCAGCATAGGCTGGATACATTGGTACTACTAAATTCTATAAAAATCTATAAAAAACGATAGATATAAATACAACAATCAATGTCTGCAAAATTACGCACGCGCATGCCAAAATAAAAGGTAATTTTTCTAAATCTGTCCCGTTTGTGGCGCTAAGGTCTCTTGCTCCTACAACGTGTACAGGGAAAACCCATTGTACTCTTTGTTAGCTTCGTTCTATTGTTAAACCTTGGAGTCTTTGTTGTTTCTTGTTGTTTCTATTGATCGAATTACGTAAAACTGTGTCTGGTACACGAAGGAGGTGCACAAGGTTCGATAAACAGTCTTGTATTAAATCTTGTATTAGAGTTGAACGCTACATTGACTCTATGGATGTTGCCGTCTGCTGTTAGAACATCAGTTAATCTATCTGACAACCCAGCGAGCATGTTGAGGTATTGGAGTTCGTTTAGCGGCTCCATCGATACTTGTGTTATTTATATTAATAAGCTATTATTTCTAATGACGTTTGTGAATCGATAATCTTTGTTTGACCTCTCATCAAAGTATATACATATGCGGGCGATCCATCGATATACTGCTGTTATTTATATTAGGATGAGGATTTTAGGGATTTGAGTGGCGAAAAGTTACTGTACCGTGTCTGTGCCCGCGTATTGAAAGAGATTTTTTTTTTCACTCTTGCGCTGTCTAGTGTATTTATAATATTTGGATTTTAAACAAAAAAAACAAAATTATATATTTTTTCTTAGGTATAAAAAAAAAAAAAAAGAAAATGAGTTCTTTTTGGAATGGAGATTCCATCTGCACCCGCTTTTTTTGAATTGCATTCAGAAAGGACAGCCAATTAGAAGTTGTCACGCTACCGTAGGTTGGCGCACGGTGCAACGATTTTCCAAAGTTAGTTCTCATCTATACCATACACAGACCCTATGTTGTTTGCATCGATATATCACATGATTACTTGCGCGACAGCGTGGTTGCCACAAGTTTCCTCGAATGTCAAATATATTCCAACATCCTGCAAGCTTCATGATGGTTTTTATCAGATATATCCAAACTTGCCACCTTTGCTCGCTTTGTGAAAGTAGTGGATAGTGTAGTGATGGTGATGATAGTGGTGTTAGAATAGTGTAGTGATGGTGATGATAGTAGTTGAATAGTGTTGTGATGGTGAGATAGTGGTGTAGTGTAGATGGTGATGATAGTGGTATAGTGTAGTGTAGTGTATGATAGTGGTGTAGTGGTATAGTGTAGTGATGGTGATGATAGTGGGGTAGTAGCTAGTGATGATAGGGGTGATGTAGTGTAGTGGGGTGATGTGAATTGTGTATGGTGTAGTGATAGTGGTTGATAGTGGTTTAGTAGATGGTGATGATAGTGGTATGTAGTGTAGTGTGATGGTGATGTAGTGGTATAAGTGTAGCGATGGTGATGATATTTTGTTTTTTCTTTGTGATGTAAGTGGTGTAGTGTAGTGATGGTGATGATAG
>JAUJYZ010000743.1:0-20175 GCA_033675265.1 Actinostola sp. cb2023 | reverse complement strand
CTTTAGGGTTCAGATTAGTTTGTCTGGCCAAGACATGATGTGCTTTAGCAGGGTCAAGGAGTAGTTGTGCTGCCAACAACATGATGTGCTTTTAGGTCAGGGTTTCAGAGTAGTTGTAGGACATGATGTCCTTTAGCCGGGTTTCAGAGTAGGTTGTCTGCCGAGACATGATGTTAGAGTAAAACGCTGTGAGGTGGGATCCTAGAGTTAAAAACGCTGGTGAGTGATCTAGAGTAAAAACGCTGGTGAGGGATCTAGAGTAAAACGCTGGGTGAGAGATCTAGAGTAAAACGCTGGTGATAGATCTAGAGTAAAACCGCTGGTTAGGGATCTAGAGTAAAACGCTGGTCATGGGGAGGGGGGGGGGGATCTAGAGTAAAAACACTCAGCAGGCGCAAGATGTCAGCGACATCTTTGAAAAACGCTACCAGATCAAAGGAGAAGATAAGGATTAGCAAAGTCTGGCAGTCGCTTGCACTAAATGTTTATTTTTCACACCAAAAGTAAAACAAACCTACGAAGTTTACATTTCAGAAATGGCTACACAAGATTCAGGTGAATCAGCTAGATGCCATACTACACACGACTACGACGCCTGGTCCAAACTTGCGCGATTTCATTTTGCGTACTAAGATAACAGCGATAGAGTCCTGGGTACTGGACATATAGTGCACCAAAATAATGCAGCTTGGTTTGGCTATGAGGCGTTGCTGGTCCCTTTTGTGATTTCTGCGTATTGGGACATATAAAGTCGAAAGTTTAGCGTCGAAAAGAGAGAGGGAAACTGGACAGACACACCACTGTATTAATGAGAATCGTGGATATGTTTTCGCGATTATATCCATCTTCGTATTTTGGCGAGAGTCGTTTTTTCCGACGAATTAGTGTTTTTATTACGACAGTGTTAAAACGATTCTCCCGAGTTATTCTGAGAAGTTGAGACAATAGAAACGATATTTACGTAAAGGATGAAGATTTCGGCCTCAACAGCGCTCGCTATCCCCCCTCAGCCACAAATGCCGGCCACAAAAGACCTACAGAGTGTAAGGTTTTTATTATAGAATCGCGAATGTTTTCTACCGGGGTTTTTTTAATTTTGTTTTACCCCAAGGGTATTAATTGTACGGAATATAAATAGTATTGTAGTAATATAAATGATGGACGATATCCCTGTTGGAGATACATATGCCGGTGCTTTCCATTATCACGCTCTGGTGAAGCGCCTTTTGACCCAAAATGCAAATTCGTGTTTCTGTGTTGTCTAGCAAACGCCGGGACCGTCCATATTCATAAAGCACGCTGTTTGGGGGTTTACAGCACCGGTGGACTGATAAACAATGGCTAATTATTGCCTAAAACACCAGAACTTTTTTTAGTAGGTTCGAAAAATTAGGGCTAGTAATAAATGGAGAAATTAACCTTAGTAGCTACGAATATGGACCTTTACAAGTCATCCTAGGCTTGTTCCGAGGGTAAGTCGTGAAGTAATGTTTGTATTGAAGATAATTTAATAACATGTACAACTACAAATATTTAGACACAGACGGAAGTAATGTTCTGTCTAAGAAATTACAGTAAAATTCACTAATCACATAAGTACAATAAGCCACGCTTTTTCGTTTAGAAAACTGTTTTAATATATTCCGGAAATATAAAAAATTAAATTCAGCGCGGATTAGATTTTTCGCTAACCGGCTGATCGCAGTAGATTCCGAGGTCCAGCAGGCCTTTGTCTAACCACTACTGAGTGAGTAATAGGTTTATTGGCTTGGATTTATGTGTTAGTTCGCTTGGAAATTAATCTCCAACTCTGAAAATACATCGGTCCTTATTGTATTCTCAGTTTTTCTTGCAAATGTTGATCAGATAATTTCATTCGATGTCGTTGACCTAGTAACGTATCCGATCGATGGTAGTCAGGACAAGGCTTTGATTTCGACTTCACTTCCAATTACATATTGCCTTTTGATACTTTCATAGAAAGAATGGAATTAATGGTTCTCACTTTCTGTTGAAAACTGCTAAATAGATTTAGTGGGATTTGTATAAAGGTTTGGTCGACTGGAAAACTTTCTTCAAATTAAAGGTCCGATTCGAATAATCTCCCCTGCGGGAGGAGGAAGGTAACAAGAATTTCGGTTTTTCTTTTTCATACGGACAAGATGTTGGACAAGTTCCTGGGTGTTTAAAAAGAGCATTTTGTACAAAGTTTTTGTTCTCGAAAAAAATAATGCAATACTAATTTTAAAATTGGAAGAGAGAGTACATAAAGTATATCAAAGTACCACCGGTCAAAGTCTGTTGGGTTGCCTGTGGTATTTATCAAACTGCTGTCATGAATAAAATTTAAGTTTTGAAAATTTATTTCATTTACAGTTACCTAGGTGACACACCTACGGACAAAAGTACAGATATGGCGATACATTTGGAAATACCACTGCCAAGTGTTTTAACGATTACAGAACAAGATACTCTCAAGACTAGCAAGGAGCGAATGCGGAAGGGGTGGTGATAAGCATATTCCATTTCCTACCTACTACACAAAGAACCCTGATCAACGTGGATTGGTGCGCGCCACTACGTCACGTGACCGATGGATAGCTGCTCCTAAAATACAAATTATGTTAATGTTGATGACCGAGGGGTGACTATCAAGACATTTGATGTGGTGTGCAGTATGTTATTCGGTAAATTATTTCCTTTTTGTCTGCCCAGTGAATCGCAAAACTACCTGAGTTTGACGCACGGTCACTTTATTTTGTAAAACCAAAGAGCACGATGTATTGTACTTGAATCATCGCATTTTGCTTGTTTTACCCTGCGCAGGTGTCTCAACACCATAGAGAACATTACAGAGATCGTACAGAGACAGTTCCATCAAGTCAATGTATTTTTATACTACCTAAAAATATCATTATGAATACGATGCCCTCCATTTGTATCCAACGTAAGTCTTATACCACGTGATGCTTTGATTGATCACGATGGTAACCAGTAATGTGTGTCCATTGGCTACAGCAATGGTTTGTTACAAATGAGCAATGCAGTTGTCTTGTCGTATACTCATTTATTTCTGCAACTGATCAATATATGTACGTTATTTCTACATTGACGCTTAATTATGTTTTTTTGAATTTAATCTCACAGAGAAAGAAAAATCACTAGACCATCGAAAAGCCGTTGACATTCGCTAATCACGTTGTACAAAACCATGAAGACACAAGTCCATTGGCTATATCAGGCGGTCGCCACGCTAAGGAATACGAGATGTTTTCTTTGAAAGAAGATGAAAAACTGAACAACTGATAACTGAAGACAGTTCCAAATGCATGAGGTCCAGTTATGAGCACTGTTAAAAATGATAATAAAAAGCCACACTTTTACGCTAATTGTGCGCGCACGGACATGGACACAGTAACTTTAATACGCGCCGCACCAAATGCATACAGGACCAAGGCAAATTGGAGTTGCGGATTCGGACACATGGCGCAACATTGCCGGCAACATGTACATCGTACTGGTCCACCCCGCGCCAACATGTTTGCACGCGGCGCACATTGGCGAAGTAACAAAAGTTGCGTGTGTGACAACGCGCAATAGTTGCACCGGTGTGTCTCGCACCTTTATTGTCGGTACAAAGTGTTGTTTATGAGCGGCCACTTATGTTCCTGTCACATGTTTTACCCTCTCTAAATAAAGTTTTACCTCGATGTCTAATGCATTCTGTACATACACCAATGGTGTAATAATGGATTATTTATTTATTTAAAATAAAAATCGAGTGAATGTGAGTGTAATTTTCTGGTATATCCTTTAATAACTTCGGATAGTTAAAATAACAACAGGTTATCCCTCGTAGATATGAGATCTACAAGTGCAACTACAATGTATTGTTTGAAGTCTTCTTTTCGTTTCTTTGTATTTTTTTTTCTAGGATTTTCGCCTAGTTTTTATTTCTTCCTCCCTCCTTTTGCGAGCCATAGATTATCACGACCTCTAGCGTGAGTCTTGGAACAGGGTCTAGGATTTGAGGCGATAAGTGGCACATCCCCTCCACCAGAAAATACATTGTTGTTATGTACCACAGGATACCAATTTCCTAGAGTCCCCCAGTCTATCTACTGGAGTAGCCTGTAGAGGCCTGGAAGCAGGGTCTAGATTTGCGGGCTAAGTGGCACATCCCTCCACCAGAAAATACAGTGTTGTTAGTTACCAGCAGGATACCCATTTACTAGAGTCCAGTCTATCTACTGGAGTAGCCTGTAGAGGTCTGGAACAGGGTCTAGTATTTTTGGATATTGTTTAGTTACACTTACTTTCCTTGTTTCTCACCTGCTTGGGATAATTTTAAAGAAAGTTCTATAATAGAGCATCATCATTCTGTGCATCATAAGAATACATAAAGGGTGGATTACCATGTGATTTCAAACAAACTGAATTCAATTTTTTTAAGATTACTTTTGGTGTTCCATTTGAGAGCATTTCTATGCAGGGGGCGTGAGACGAAGGTAATGTTCAGCCTGGACACAAGATAAATCAATTTATAATCAAATACACTATTTAAAGATAGTAAATGGATTAATAGATGTATAAATTAAAAACAATAATAAGAGGTATATTGCAAAGCCAAATAATAATCCAATGAAAAAGTTAACATACAATAAATAAAGAAATACCAATAAATACCATAATCAAGTTAAGATTGCTTAAAAAGATTAATGTATAAAATAAACGAGAGAAAAATAATGTCAGACAGATACATTTGGGGTACATGTAATTTCTCTAGAAAACCTTGAAGGTCTAAATAGTATGAATGAAATTAATGCCTTTATTTACTCTAAAAATTTCATAGCTCAGTGGCAGTATTTCAAATTTTTCTCGTCAATTAGTTCGGTAGTGAACTCATGCAGGTAAAAAAATCCCGAGAGGTTACAATACTCCTATCACCCCTCCCGTACTATATCACTTGCAGTACAATGTAATCGCGGGTTTCACAACCCTCCCCGTACTTATCACTGCACACAGCGATTTCACTGAGTTTAATACTCCTATCACTCATCCCCCGTACTATATCACTGCAGTACATCGGACAGCGGTTTCACTGTGTTTTCATACTCCTATCACCACTCCCCATACTATATCACTGCAGCTCTACGGACAGCGGGTTCACTGTGTTTAATGCTCCTATCACCCCTCCCCGTACTATATCACTGCAGCACAACGGACAGCGGTTTCACTGTGTTTAATACTCCTATCACTCATCCCCGTACTATATCACTGCATCACAATGAAAACCGCGGTTTTGTGCACTGTGTTAAAAATACTCCTATCACTCATCCCCGTACTATATCACTGCAAGTACACGGACAGCGGTTTCACTGTGTTAAATACTCCTATCACCCCTCCCCGTACTATATCACTGCAGTACAATGGACCGCGGTTTCACTGTGTTTAATAATGCTATCACCCCTCCCCGTACTATATCACTGCAGCACAACGGACAGCGCTTTGACTGTGTTTAATACTCCTATCACCCCTCCCAGTACTATATCACTGCAGCACAACGGACAGCGGTTTCACGGTGTTAAATACTTTTATCACCCCTCCCCGTACTATATATCACTGCATCACAACGGACAGCGGTTTCACTGTGTTAAATACTCCTATCACCCCTCCCCGTACTAGTACTATAGCACTGCATCACAACGGACAGCGGTTTCACTGTGTTTCATACTCCTATCACCCCTCCCCGCACTAGTACTATATCACTTCAGTACAACGGACAGCGGTTTCACTGTGTTTCATACTCCTATCACCCCTCCCCGTACTATATCACTGCATCACAACGGACAGCGGTTTCACTGTGTTTAATACTCCTATCACTCATCCCCGTACTATATCACTGCAGTACAACGGACAGCGGTTTCACTGTGTTTCATACTCCTATCACCCCTCCACGTTCTATGTCACTGCAGCACAACCGAGCACGGTTTCACTGTGTTTGATACTCCTATCACCCCTCCCCGTACTATATCACTGCATCACAACGGACAGCGGTTTCACTGTGTTTTAAATACTCCTATCACTCATCCCCGTACTATTTCACTGCATCACAACGGACAGCGGTTTCACTGTGTTTAATAATGCTATCACCCCTCCCCGTACTATATCACTGCAGCACAACGGACAGCGCTTTGACTGTGTTTAATACTCCTATCACCCCTCCCCGTACTATATCACTGCAGCACAACGGACATCGGTTTCACTGTGTTAAATACTTTTATCACCCCTCCCCGTACTATATCACTGCATCACAACGGACAGCGGTTTCACTGTGTTAAATACTCCTATCACCCCTCCCCGTACTAGTACTATAGCACTGCATCACAACGGACAGCGGTTTCACTGTGTTTAATACTCCTATCACCCCTCCCCGCACTAGTACTATATCACTGCATTACAACGGACAGCGGTTTCACTGTGTTTCATACTCCTATCACCCCTCCACGTACTATGTCACTGCAGCACAACCGAGCACGGTTTCACTGTGTTTGATACTCCTATCACCCCTCCCCGTACTATATCACTGCAGCACAACGGACAGCGGTTTCACTGTGTTAAATACTCCTATCACCCCTCCCCGTACTATATCACTGCAGTACAATGAACCGCGGTTTCACTGTGTTAAATACTCCTATCACCCCTCCCCGTATTATATCACTGCAGCACAACGGACAGCGGGTCCACTGTATTTAATACTCCTATCACACCTCCCCGTACTATATCACTGCAGTACAACGGACCGCGGTTTCACTCTGTTTAATAGATAAATAAATAGATAGATAGATAGATAGATAGATAGATAGATAGATAGATAGATAGATAGATAGATAGATAGATAGATAGATAGATAGATAGATAGATAGATAGATAGATAGATAGATAAGATAGATAGATAGATAGATCAGATAAACTGTATTTGATGTGTCAAATGTAATTGCTGAGGGGGAAAATCCCTCTACTAATAGGGGACACCTAAAATAATACTCCTGTCACCCCTCCCCGTACTATGTCACTGCATCACAACGGACAGCGGTTTCAGTGTGTTTAATACTGCTATCACCCCTCCCTACGTTTTACTATACACTGCAGCACAACGGACAGTGCTTTCACTGTGTTTAATACTCCTATCACCCCTCCTCCGTAACTAAATAGTCCCTATTACTATGGTCCCGTGGCTCGCACTGGAAACACAGCGCTTCAGAAGCACTTGGCCCCGGTTTCGATTCCTCTCTGCACCGATTTTTTCTTCCTTCTTTTTTTTTACTGTTTTTTCTTTGTAAGAACATTTTATATCCACGAAAATGATATTATTAATTGGCTAAGAATAATTAATAATTTCCTTAATAAGTACTCATTACTTTAATATTTACTATAGCGCAAATATTTAGATCTTTATATTTTGGGGTTTTTCCCGTAATACGGTCTGATATTTTTACGAGTTGCGAATGTTTTTCCCGAGTCCCCGAATGGACGAGGAAAATGCTCGTAAACGAGTTAAAATATCATCCCCCGTTATTACGGGAAATAACCCTCAAATAAGTTATTTATTATACTACTTTGAAACGAAAACATAATTGTCCCTTTTTTGAGTAATTTATCTAAAAATTATTTCAACACCTTTCAGGTACCGCGCGCCTCTTTTACGATCAATAACCGACAAAGAGAATGACGAAATCGCTCGCGCACGGAGCCAGCGCACGCTTGAAACGGTTTTTTCTTTCAAACTTTATCCTTGCTTTTTGGATGGATTTTTTGACCTTTGTTTGTTAAAAAATAAAATCGCAAGCGGTTTTTTCCATTGTCTGTAACTCTTTCACGCAGCCATATCAGGGAAACATACTCGTGGCGGAAGATCTGCTCCCACCTTTCACGAGGCAGAGTGTTCTCACTATACTTTACTAATAAATACATGCTTCGCCTCTCTGCCCTCCATCGAGTTAAGACCAAGGCCCATATCATACAGTTGCTTCATGTGTTCTGTATGTGCTGGCACCTATGTGACCAATGGTCCAAACAGTTGGTTCACACTCAAAAACAGTGCATATAAAGTACAAAAATAATTGTAACATAATGATTTTACTCAAGAACTTGTGATGGTGAAATGTTTACTCGTGAAAAAAGAGAAACACGCATCACGCAAAGCAAAGACAAACATAAAGCAATAATGTGCAAATCATTTGAACTTGTCTTACAAATGTACCTTGTGGATTTCTACAGATGAAATTAAAACATAAAATTGTGTAAAAAAAACCTGGAATCTCTCCTGTGAATCTGTAGTCAAAGAATTCTGCCAGAGGTCCTTGATTCATCAAACCACTGCTTATTCTCTTTGCCAACCTTGACAAATTACACTTAGTGCGCATTGCGTTCAACATATTTAAAAAAAACAAGAAGTGGATGGAACCTGTGAAAAAGAAATGTTGTTAGGCAAATTAGCCAAAGATAAAACTTCATTCAAGACAAATCTGTGTGCAAGGGCACAAGCATTTATTTTTTCAATGTAAAGGGTCAACATGGGCCCTCTCAATTAAATTGCCCAAAAGAGGCACAAATTCTTGTCTACTGCTTTTAGAGGCACTATAAAAGTAGTAACTTTGGATCGTTTGTTACACCCCCCCCCCCCCACCCCTCTGCAAGCTTCTTTGGATTCTTGGCCAAAGGTGCTTTTAAATTTTTCAACTCCGAGTGCTATGGCAAGCGGTGTTTGTACTGCCATTCCATGGCTTTTAATTTTTCAACTCCCTTTGCTAGGCCAAGTCCGCAGTCTTTGCCATCCAGACTGAAGGTTCCTGTGATCTTATTCAGGTCAGCCTTGTTCACATTACCAAAAGTTGAAAATAATATTTAGCGGATTGCTAAAATTTTCCACAAATGGCTATCTAAGAGTTTATACAATAAGATTATGTTTTCATCTAAATTCGTGGGGGGTTTTTATCAAAATCTAAACATGTTTTTTCTTTAAATTTGGTACATGGGGAGCTTTTATGATTCTTTGTAAAATCACAAAATAAAAAATGGGGGTCACCGGTATCGTTCTCGAGATATTAGGGAGCTTAAGCAGCAGACGTTTTTGTCAACACGGACGGCGCGCGCACTGACGAATAATGTTCGAAACGACAGTTGAAGTCCGTTGACGGCAATCTACGACGGCACTTCACCAGTTTTCACGTCATAGATTGCCGTCACGGACGTCAACGGTCGATTCGAACATCATTCGTCAGTGCGCGCGCCGTCCGTGTTGACAAAAACGTCTGCTGCTTAAGCTCCCTATTAGCCGATGAAAATCGTCTACGTAACATGCGTGACTGGCTGCCATCTTGGACGTGAGGAAAGAGGACTGGACCGAGATGATTCGAACCTTGATTTTATGCGCAGAAAAGATGCGCGTGAACAATGCGCGCGAACGTCCTTAACACATATCATTTCTACACCTGGGAATATGGTGACACTAATCCACAACACAACTTGAAGGGGATCAGGTCCAGGCACTAGTGACACACACACAAGAAGCATTTATGTTTTACTATGAAAACACTGCCCATTACACAAGCATATATATACACACTAGGATAACAATAATTGGAGTTGTCCATGCAATTATAACAGCACAATAATATTAAGTGATATCAAAACCTATATTCTCTTTGAATTCCAAAGGAGAATTTGGATTTCGATCACAAGTCATGGCATCAGTTATTATGTATGCTTGTGCTTTTTAACGTCACTATCAAGAACATTTAGCTAATCTAATTATCTATCAGTATGTCTGTCACATCTCTTCTGTCTTGAGCAAGGACTCAACCATTCTCGTACCCAGGCCCTTCTCAGCTTTCTAACAAAAAATCGAACAAAAAATCGAAGGCTCTGGTAAGAGACAACCCGGAAGACCCAGATTCCAGGTCATCAGATATCTGTTTTTCTTTTAGACTGAAATATTGTAAATAAATTGTTTTGTTAGAGCATCGGCAGAAACTTTGCTGAAGTTCGCCATTTTGTCGCCGGAAGTTAGAAAATATTGGCAATGCGCTTATCTGATGACCTAGAATCTGGGTCTTCCGGTTTGTCTCTTACCAGACAGAGCCTTCGATTTTTTGTTAGAAAGCTGAGAAGGATCTGGGTACGAGAATGAGACTCAACATAGCAATGTGTCACAGTGAAATCATGATTCCAATTTGGAACTGTTGATCCAGCACATGATACAATAATTTTAACTATAACTTGCACAGTAAATATTATTGACATTTTTTTTCTGACATTGTAGTCACAATGGGAAAAAGCCACTGATAAAAGGATTCAGAGAAACACTATCAACCGAAGGGTAGATAGACTTATGCAGGGTGAAGCCTTCAAATTAGAGGATAGAAGAGAGAAGTAAGTTGATGTATAAAGTTGATGTACATATTGATGAATGTTTTGATATAGATTTATAATATGATATATTTGTGTACATGTACAGTATATATACTAGCAAGAGCAAATTTAAGAATATGATAACTACGGTAACCACAGAAACTAGAAGTTAAAAATATACCCAAGGTCTCATGACAAGCACAAGTCATGAATCATTATCTAACTTGGTGAGAGACAAAATGTTTGTTTGAACTAATTTTCTCTGAATTGTGGATTGAATTGAAATGAGGCATCAACACCAATAAATAAATAAAAAAATCAACGCCTCGTCTACCCTGCTTAGCAGTCAGTCTCCTTTTCCTTGCATTCAGGAAGAGAGAAAGGAGACTCTTCCAAACTGTCTCTTACCCACTCACTTACATTTTGTTTTCCTTTGACTGTAGACTCAGAGAAACAGCCGTTTTGTTGATGAATGAGGAAGAACAATACATTGCGGAAATGGAGGCAAAAGAAGAAACATTATACAAAAATTGAACGACAAGCAAAATATGAGAGAAAGCAGCAAAGTATTTGAAAGAAAAACGCGAAAATGAAAGATTGAAATTTGTCCAAGAAAAACTGGATCAACGATGGAGGTATTTCACATTTCTTTATTTCATTTCTTTCCATTCTTCTCTGATTGTTCTGTAGGATGGAGCTCTGATGGAGAGCACAGTCCACGAGGCCCCCAGTTGGGAGACCAGTTTCAGCTGACAGGGCATGGACGTAAAATATTGTACCTTTACTCTCTGCAATTAAAGTTTGCATACAAGATTTGAATTACCAATAATTAATGAAATACTGAACGTTTAGGGAGGCAATGCGAAGAAGACTGCGTGGAACTCTTTCCAAGCGCCCCATCAAGATGAAGTCTGCACTGAACGTTCAGAAACAGATTAGAATGAAACAAGCTGTAAAGAACAAACATGAACAAGGACATTGAACAAATGTATGCTGACTTGTGGGAAAAGGATGTGCAAGCTAAGAAGCAGAAGGAAGAAAGTGATGCCAAAGAACAGATGGAAAGAAACAGAGAAACATTGCGAGTAAGAAGAAGAAAAATATATAAATTTGGTAAATTATTTGTAGTTTGTAAATTATTTGTAGAACTAAAATATGGTAGGAATAATCCTGATGATTATAGCTGGAATGATGACGTTTTTGTATGATGACACCATTTGAGTTTATCCTGTAAAGCTAGCATTATTGATGCCATGGTAATTGGCAGTTTCCTTGTCACATGTACATTTGGTTTATTAGTACTGTAGGTGTATGCATGCATGTACCCATATAACTAATTTACCCATACATGTTTATTAGGATAGGGAGGTATCTCAAGGTCTCTAATGATAATATTGTTTGTAATAGTAGTGTATATATGTAGACTGACTAAAACTGTAATACAACATGTATGTACATGTACTGTACATTGTAAAGTTAAGTACTCTTTTTTACTGTGTTTATACATGTAGATTTCCTGAATTTATCATACACCAACACAGCCCATTATTAGTGTACTCGCTAGTTTCCATACACATTGTAGTAGTATTTTATTTTATATATTTATATCAGGTATTGCAGCTTCAAAGTGAAGCTATAGAGAAAGCAAAGGCAGGAGGAAGTACAGTTAAAAGAAATGGAGGCTGGTTGGTTAAAAGAACAACAGAAAATGAGAGAAGAAGAAGAGGAATTTTTGAAACAAGAAAAACTTAGCAAGCAGAAGGCAGCCAAGAAAGCCAGAGAAGTGTCTATCAAGCTCAAAGAAGAAAAAGAGGGTAAAAGGATTGAAGCTAATAATTCCCTCATTCCTCTTCAATCAAGGTTTTATGTACAGCATATGCAGATTGTAGCGGGAACAAGCTAAGGCTCCAGACCCCTCTTCCATCTTGGGAATTGTTTATTAAACAACATATGTCAATGGTGAAGATGTTGTTTGTTCAAATGCTGTATCAAAAAACTCATAAAATCATGAGTCCACAAAATTTGTGAATGTTCCAGAATACAGGAAATTTAGCATCTCAGAGAACCTAGATTTTTACGTTTTCCATGGAAAGCAAATTGCTCCGCAAAAAAAATTGTTCGAAAGGCGATTAGTGCTAATCCATGATTAAATCTTAAGAAAAAACTATTGATGCTAATCCAGGATTAGCACCTAACCGCCTTTCGAACAACCGGCCCAGTCTAAGAGAACCAGAAGTAAAGTTTGATACACATATAGTTCAAAGAGAAATATTACCTTATTTCGGTGAGGATCTTACACCAAGGCAATCTTTGTCAAGACAGACACCTCACATACAGAAGTTTCATTTCTTCCTTATCGTTTGTTCATTCCTTCCTTCATTTTCCAGGCTCGAGAGAAACAAGAAGAATTGGCCATTGACATGAAGATCTTAGAAAAGTTGCTGGAAGATACTAGAAATGAGGCCATGGAAGACACACAAAGAAAAGAAAGAACTCAGAGAAGAAAACCTACGCTTCATGAAATACTGTGATATGAATCGCAAGGAGGACGAAGACAAAGAAAAGACACTTGAAGCCTACGTTAATTCTGAAAGTAGAAAAGCAGGTGGGCCAAGAAAATGGAGCAATATAAGATGGGAAAGACAAGCACAGCGAAGGCTGATGCAACAGGTCATGAGTACAAGAGAGCTGCAAATGGAAGAGAGAAGTAAGTTTGAGAACTGTTTATGGCATTGAAATTTGGCAGACAACACCATTATGCAAGAATATATAGATGTACATTGTAGCTCATATTAGATTAAATCTTGTTGATTCTGTACATGTTGTATGTATGTGATGATGATATTGATGCTGATGATATTGATGCTGATGATATTGATGCTGATGATATTGATACTGATTATATTGATGATGCTAATGATATTGAAGCTGATGATATAGATGATGCTGATGATATTGATGCTGATGATATTGATGCTGATGATATTGACGCTAATGATATTGAAGCTGATGCTGATGATATTGATGCTGATGATATTGATGCTGATGATATTGATGCTGATATAGATGATGCTAATGATATTGAAGCTGATGATATAGATGATGCTGATGATATTGATGCTGATGATATTGATGCTGATGATATTGATGCTAATGATATTGAAGCTGATGCTGATGATATTGATGCTGATGATATTGATGCTGATGATATTGATGCTAATGATATTGATGCTGATGATATTGATACTGATTATATTGATGATGCTAATGATATTGAAGCTGATGATATAGATGATGCTGATGATATTGATGCTGATGATATTGATGCTGATGATATTGATGCTAATGATATTGAAGCTGATGCTGATGATATTGATGCTGATGATATTGATGCTGATATAGATGATGCTAATGATATTGAAGCTGATGATATAGATGATGCTGATGATATTGATGCTGATGATATTGATGCTAATGATATTGAAGCTGATGCTGATGATATTGATGCTGATGATATTGATGCTGATGATATTGATGCTGATATAGATGATGCTAATGATATTGAAGCTGATGATATAGATGATGCTGATGATATTGATGGCTGATGATATTGATGCTGATGATAATTGATGCTAATGATATTGAAGCTGATGATATTGATGCTGATGATATTGATGCTGATGATATTGAAGCTGATGCTGATGATATTGATGCTGATGATATTGATGCTGATGATATTGATGGCTGATATAGATGATGCTAATGATATTGAAGCTGATGATATAGATGATGCTGATGATATTGATGCTGATGATATTGATGCTGATGATATTGATGCTAATGATATTGAAGCTGATGATGCTGATGATATTGATGCTGATGATATTGATGCTGATGATATTGATGCTGATGATATTGATGCTGATGATATTGATGCTGATGATATTGATGCTGATGATATAGATGATGCTGATGATATAGATGATGCTGATGATATTGATGCTGATGATTGCTGTTTGGTATTGATGATGATGATATTGTGCTGATATAGATTCATGCTGATGATATAGATGATGCTAATGATATTGAAGCTGATGAATATAGATGATGCTGATGATATTGATGCTGATGATATTGATGCTGATTATATTGAAGCGATGATGATTGCTGGTATGATATTGATGCTGATGATATTGATGCTGATGATATTGATGCTGATGATTATTGATTGCTGATGATATTGATGCTGATGATATAGATTGATGCTGATGATATTGATGCTGATGATGCTGTTGGTATTGATGATGATGATATTGATATAGATCATGCTGATGATATAGATGATGATATTGATGCTGATGATATTGATGCTGATGATATTGATGCTAATGATATTGAAGCTGATGATATTGATGCTGATGATATTGATGCTGATTTGATATTTCGCGCGTTTGATGATCTTCGTGTTGATGACCGATATTGCTTTGTCTCGCTGGAACAATGCTGTCGATTTTTAATCCCTTGAAGGGATTTGGTTTGTGATCCAAAGGGATCATTTTTGAAGTGCAATGATGAGTTTATATGACTGATCAATGCGATTTGTTGTCCGTGAAACCCCCCTAGTGATACACACAACATCAGAATACTGAAGTAAGTTAGTTGAAATCCGTTATTGTCGTTCCAATTTTAATTCCTTATACAACAATTACCCATTCGACGTTGTTCACTGCATTCCGCATTTTTTCACCCCCGAAATGCTCCCTAAAAAAAGATCTCAAACCGTCACGTAGCTCGGCTAGAATTCTAATCTAATTCGCGAGGATGTTTATCTAGGTTTACTACTCAGAGATATCAAAACTATGATTTCAATCGAAAAGTATTTTGGTCACTGGAAGATTTTTGAGATTTAAAACCGCTTTCAGTGATTTTCTACCCTACTCCCGTTCGGGCCTAGTCCGTAGTTGGTGAGGCCGGTCGACGACAGCGTTTTCTGAATTGATGTATATAGTGACTCTAATTGGCTTTTTCTAGGTATACTTGGAAGGTGATTTTGACTGTACAATGGAACAAGACAAGTCGTCAAGATGAATTAACCACTTGGAGGAATGCTTTAAATCACTGGGCTTTAGTCATGATGTTAGTAGGACATACATATGTCTGTTATTAATAATTATTAATTGCCCTATATCACTATGACGTCACATCAAAACAATATATTGTTTTAAACGCTAAGGAATCATGGTCGCTAGAGGGGGGACAAAAAACAGCAACAACACACAGGATTTTTCCAATATAAATGTATTGTACAGGACCACCAACCAAACGCCACAGGACTAGACATAGAGGGGAGGGGTAGGGTGTAAATGTTGGGGTGCCTTGGAAGGTAAATCCATACGCGGCGGAAGGCTGCAGCCGACGGCTGCCGCCGCAGCTGCTGAGGCTGCTGCAGACGCTGCAAAGCTCCTGAACCTCCACGCCCTCGTCCTCGTCCACGGCCCACTCTGATAGGCCCCGTGCCTACTCCCTCTCATGCTTGATCCACGTGTTCGACCCACGCCCCACGTGCACCTTCCTTAGCCGCGCTTAGATGTAGGTTCAACAGTAGATGACTGGCTGACCTCGCTGCTTCGGAGGAGGGGTCATCCTAAAGTGGCCCCGAAGTCGCTTCGTTCTCTGGTCGTACGCTTGAGGGCGTGGCGACGTGCTTTGATTGACGTCCATTGATTAGAATCGAGCCCGTCACCGGATGCTAGAGATACTGTTGTAGGAGAGAGAGTGACGTAAGAACAGACTTGCATGATATAATACAAAAGGACGGACAGAATGAAAGAAATGGATGGTAGGAAAACGAAGAAAGGAAAGCTTGCTTATTTATCAATACAGCCATTCTGTTCCTGTAAATTCAATATATATCATTTAAGGTGATTCCCTTTGAAAAAGAAGCAAATCCTAGAATTTTCTATAACTTGGCATGGGTGATACATTACGGTATAGGAGTTTCAAAAAATATGTAATAAAAAGAGAGGGTCACCGGTGCTGTATTTTTTGCGCTACACTACTTTTGAAATTATGGTATTTTAGTCTTTCAGTCGAGTCTCGCGTGACATCGGGATTCGGGTAAATAATTTTTCCACAACTTAAAAGACAAAACTTATTAATAATGAACTAAAGTGGTTGCTATAGCTTTTGTATCTCTTTTAGTAATATACTAGCCTACCGTCTGATAGTAAAGAAAATGCCTCGAATTTTGCCCCATAGTTGTCGAAAAAATAGAACAAAAAAACACAGATGGTTCGATCCGGAGCACCGAGAGGGGCCTAAAAATCGATACTCCGTATGCTTTTATTCAATTTTTTTTATGTTTGAAATCCTAACTTTTTTTTTGAATACTTTGCTATATACTAGAGAACTATAGTGTGATGAAAGTTATTGAATAAAAAATGGGGGGTCACCGTTATCTCGTTTTCGATTTATTTTGAGAAAACTTCTCAGTTACACTTGAAATATTTAACGATTTCCAATGGTCTCTTCAATGTTGCGCGTGAGGCTCGATGGCCGTAAATGTTAGCGTCAAAGCGCTCGTCAACTAAAATTTTATTCAGAAATCGTGCGCAGTAGCTATAGAGCGTGCACAATGCAAAACAAGGGAATCACCTTAATCAATATATATCAATATATCGGGTTCGCAATTGTGGGTAATTTTTATTATAAAATGGCTGAAAAAATAAGCCCTCTAAATATAGTAAATTTTTTTCCAATGGTTTGTTTATTTTCACGAGTTTCACATAACGCTACTACAGAGGTTGTTAATTACGTTTAGATTCAGGCTTAATTAATAATAGCTGCTCTGATATTTCTTTTTGCTGAGACTTCAAAGGACTTTGTAAACGTCATAGTATACAAGGACCGTCTATACCCTTCGCAAACTCGAGGGTGTTGTAAAAACGAAACTAGTTTTCGCTAAAGAGTAAATAAAGTGCGTAAAGGAATCAAATGAAGGTATAGAAACCTCGTCGCCATTTATATACTATAGGACATTAATAAGAGCTAAAAATCAAAGAATTAGGATTATGGAAGTTACTATATCGATATATAGGGATTTCTACATAATTTTTCGCAAAAGGCTGTTAATATAATAATAAATAATAATAATTGAGATTGAGAATTTTCTCTCAATGCAAGTGATAAGTGATTGAAAGAAAATGGAATTACAAAGAACAGAAATGAAAGGGAATTAAATGCAATGAAAAATGAAAGAGAAAGGGAAACGAAAAGGAAAAGAGAAAATAACACAAGGAATAACAAATGTCAATGAACGAACAACAACAGCAACAACAACAGCATAACAACAACAACAACAACAAGGGTGTTAAGGAATAAGTAGCTTCATCACCTTCATCAAGACTCATGACACTGATATCGTCCCATCCCGCCATCGGTTTTCGGGTTTGCCCGTTTACAAAACCATTTATACTGCTTTACTTTCAGACAGGGCTGCTGCAGTCTCGGAGCAGGCATCCGCGGGAACAGTGAACTCTTACTTTTACGACCCTTTTTGGCCTTAGGAGGGGTGAGTGTGCCTTGGTTGTCTGGTGATCAATGGGGCTATCCGTCTGTATTTGGTACAAAAAATATTTTTCAAAATTTTGGCGAAATTTTCTAAGTTTCACTACTACAGTCTATTGCTACGAATATTCAGTGCCAGGTGAGTACTCCGAAAATGACCATGTCTTCGCAGAAACACTATTATTGTGGCATTCTAAATGTTGTGGACATTTTTCGAAGTTAATAGAGAATTTGGCACAAAAAACCTATCAGTCTGTAAAGGTGAAGTGCGATTATTAACACATGCCTTATTACATGTTACTAAAGGCAACAACGATCCATAGAAGTTGTGTTGACAATGTAATACTACGACGAACTCGTTAGACTCCTTCTCCAAGCTTAATATAAGGAATGTGACGATGATGGCAATGATGATGATGATGATGAGGATAATGACAACAACGGTATGGCAATGATGGTGAGAGACGACGACGACGATGATGGCAATGATGATGACGAGATGAGCGATAATGACAACGACGTGGCAATGAATGATGGTGATGTACGACAACGATGATGGCAATGATGATAATAATAATTAAAATATTTATATAGCGCTGCTTCCACTAACTGTTCGAAGCGTTTTTATAATGATACAATAATAACCTGAGTTTCAGGCCCAAATGGGAAGAGAGGGGGAATGGGGGAGAGGAGGACTGGGGCGAACGAGCGTAATGGGGAAAAGGTGGGCCTGACACCAATCGCTACACATGAAGTTGTGTTTGCTTCGCCCCCGCTATTTTGCTGGGCGTAAATGCTGATTGGACGAATGAACAATGAAATGTAATAACCGGAAGTCAACACAGACTATTCGGCTAAGTTTTGAATTTTTCAAATTAGCATTTTTTTTTTTGTGAAGTTTTTATATATTTTATTTCTCTCATCAAAGAAGATCATAATGTTTCTGAAAGTTCGAATGTGAGGGAGCTTTTAAGCACGGACTTTAAGAGCCAGTACTACTGATTCACAATCGCCATGTTCGCTGTCCCTGATAGAATTTATACGCGACCGTTAGGGAAACGAGACTCGACATGATACACTTTAAAGAATAGCGGTTCTTTATAGTTTTACGGGATCTCAAATATACAGCAGATTCAGGTTGAGGTTTTAACGGCGACGTTTGTCGCGAATCGTTGTGACCCCCCCAGTTTGAATGTTTGTCAAGTGAAATGCCAGACGTTTCTAGAGTTGGCGGAAAACATTCCACTGAAAGTGTTGTTTTGCATAAAAAGTCTATTCAAAGCTAATTAGCCGAAAGATTGTTTTTAATATCTCTGAGAAAAACTAAACAACCACAATCTTGTCAATGAACCGACTATCAAAATTCGGACAAGGTCTTTCAGATACGAATCTTGCCTTGCTATTTTATAGTACTACACATTTGAACCAAATAACTTTTCGCCTTCAACGTTTTTTTCTGAGACATAACATCGTCTCCGATTACCTAGAAAACGTCTGGCATTTCATCTTGACAACGTATAAACATTCAAACTGTCACAACGATAAACGCTCAACCTGAATCTTGTATTTTTAGTTTTCAATCGAAATTTGAATTCGTTCAAATCCAGTACAGTGTAGGGATACTTGGATGTACTGTCTTTTATTCATCAAGTTTTTGACAGTTGTGACACGTCAATTTTCAAAAACGTAAGGAAATTGTGATTGGCTAATATTGTGGTTGGACTTCACGAAGGTCATAACGGGGCGGGACAGGTTCTGTATAGCAATTGGTGTCAAGGCTCTCCTTTTCCCTTTTCCCCCTTCCCGTTCTTTTCCCCTCCCTCCTCTCCCTCCTCTTTGAGCCTGAAACTCAGGTTAAATACAATAATAGAAATTAAGCAATGAAGGATGCTGATGATGATGACAGTGATGGTGGTTGACCCTACCTCTGCTGGTATTGCCGTTCTTTCTTTTCCTTTTCTCTTCTCTTTTCCCTTTGCTCATCTGATTTATTTTCTGCTTGTAGTAGAAGGACTAAAAAAGGAGAAATTACTTTGAGTCCCATCTGACACTCACTTAATTGTGATATTTGCCTGGTTGACGTCAGTACACAGACATCAAGTGCAAGAGTAACACTAAAAGGGCAACATTACTACCGAAATTAAATACATGAAATCAAAAGGGCACCCGTGGGCCAACCCCTCCCCCAAAGTGTGA
>JAUJYZ010000692.1:0-20200 GCA_033675265.1 Actinostola sp. cb2023 | reverse complement strand
TTATCACATGCAGAAATTATATTTTGTACTTTGAAAAGTAAAAATGTTAAAGACTGGAAAGGATTACGAGATGCTGTTTGTTTTGATCCAGGCATAAATCGATTGAAGTTTCAAAATTCTAGTTAATAAAGAGATTACATCATACAAAATGGGTTTTTATTATACGACACACGGCTCGTCAAAATACGGCACGACTCGTAAAAATATCCAGCCGTATTACACAAACTTCCCGTGTAATAACCTCTTTATATTCACCGAGACGAAGTCGAGGTGAATATTCTCCGATGAGAGTGAACTGATTGTTAATTAATCATCCAGTCGGTAAAATTATTATGAAATAAAAAATTGAATCACTTACTGGAACATTAAATTGCAACACGCTACGCTGCGACCGATACCATCGGTCTTCATCAGGCAACTAATGAGTTGTCACGCGATACGTTCTGAACACGTGACATACGTACGACTTTTATTTCAATATTCTCCGATAATCACTAAGCCTGAGGCGGATAATTGTTTCAGTATAATTACTGAGTTGAACAAGTAAAAATAACAAGACAAACCGCAAGGAAACGTGGGAAAAATCTTATGAAAAATAGCGGCAATCATGGCGCTGTTATGGCTTAAATTCAATGTTTGTTTACGGCCTTTTCAAGTAACTTTAAACCACTCAGAAAACTATTTTTTTTGTTGTTGTTTTGTTTTGTTCTAACTTATCAAAGTATGGACTCACAACTTTATCCTATATTTTGTCGCATATTTGTGTTTATCAGGACAACGTTGTCTTTCAGTATGTCTATAGTTTTCTCTTCTGAAACCTCGACGAACCTGGTTGGCCGCCATCTTGCCGAAACGCTGTAGATGATTATCGAGAAATAGTCCGAAGTTCTCGGCCAATCAGCGCGCTTGATTTTCTCTAATCACCTGTGTAATTATACTAAATCACTATATTCTAAGCAAAGGACAGTTATAGCTTACATTTTCTCTATACTAAAAATGCACGGTATATTCACCCATAGATATTTAGGGCGGCCAGTCATTGGCAAGCCCTTGTTATCAGATTGCGCCTCCCGGCCATCGCTATTTAGCCCAAGTATTCCCTTGGAATTAACTCGTACCTATTTAACTGTGAATTGACTTTTATGCTTGATTGTATTTATCAACAGCAAGTCAGTCAGTCATCGTGATTTCTCTGTGGTTATCCATTTAAAGGCAACCTGAACCACTGCAATTTGATCATCGTTCAAGCATAGCTCGAATAAATTAAACCTGCTGGCGAAGAAACAGCGACAAAAATGCTTAGTCGACTAGCCGGTCTTGCCACTGCTGGTGCTACTTTAGCTTATCAAGTATGGCAGACACTGTGGGCTTTTGGTGTTTGATGTCGAAATCAATGTACCAGTAACAGACATTGCCCTGACTGCAGGTCAAAGACAACATATTTGTACCATTGAAATTTCTATTCCTGAAAACTATAACCTTGGAAATCCTCAGGAACCAATAGAATTTCCTCGACCTTCATCTTACGAATTGAGGAAGGATAACTTGGCGACAAAAACAATCGTAGTTTAACATTTAGTGAAACAACTCATGGCAGAAGAGAGCTGACAATTGATGTTTTTGCACATTTAACCGTATCGGGAAATTACTCAGTGCATCCACAGTTTCCTGTGGCGAGTCGAATAAACATCATTGCTGGCAGAAACTACGCTACGTTCTTGGTGCATCCTTCAAAACCCGAGTCACTGACATTAAGAAAGATCCGACCAGCGCGTGGCGATGGTCGTGGAAGTAGCGTCTATCGGGGTGGAAAGGCTGAGATCTTTATAGAGGCCAAAGATGTATATAGTAATATTGTAGTTGATAACATTGTGTTTATTATTAACAGTTCTCACGTAACGCTCAATTCGTGTAGTTTTGATAGCGAGAATGATTGCCATGTTGTCATTGCGGATTGTGAGAAGGAAGGCTTGGCATCAATGTCCTTTACATGTACATATAATCGTTCCGAAGTTCTCCATACTAACGCCAACCTCAACATCATCCCTGCTCCTTTGTATCCGACCAACTGCCAGTTAGCCAAGAATGTGAGCCCTGTTGTGGCTGGTCGGGTAATCAAGTGGAAGTTACAGCTGTACGATATTTATAACCATCCTTTTCATCTGAAAGAAAGCAGCGAGAATGTGAAAAGGATCGTTATGAAAATTGGCGGTAAAAACCAAGCCACATGACAAAAACTGGCAAAAAGAAGGAAGTTCATTAAACGTCAGTCTATCTGGCACTCATATTTTGTTATTTGGAGTGGCAACCTCTGATAGCAGGCAGCAGATCTGTAACTGTATCTATAGATGGCATTCAAGTTGGGTCTTTACAGATAACCGTTGAACCTGGACCATTGGTATCTCTACGAATCATCAGCCATAATCATCCTTCAGCTGTGTTGTATTCAAAGCAGTGGCGAAGTGTGAGTGTGGTGGGTTTGGATGCGTATGGGAACCGGGTTCTTCTAGATCCTCAACAGTGGTGTTTAAAGGCCCGTGGATGTGCGATGGTTTGCATCAAGGTAGCCGCCTAGCCGCCAGTGACAAAAATATACTCGAATGTTCTTACTCTTTTGATGAGCATGGAGCGTACATGGTTCAAATGAAGTCTGTCGACGACACTCTAAATTACATCAAGGTTCCTGATTCGTTTTCAGTTGAGGTTGCTTCGCCTCCGTTGGATCCAAAAAGATGTGCTGTAATTAATACAGAAGAGAATGTAGTTGTTGCTGGTCAGAGCTTTCGCCTGAAGTTAAGCCTCGTTGATATCTTTGGAAATTATTTGGCTTTAAAAGAACTCAATGATGAGATTGTGGACAGCATTTGCTTAAAAACTCTTGATCAAAACTCAAGCGAAAACACAAAGGATAAAGAAATGTTTAAAGTTATTTTAACTGACGATGTCGATCTCAGCGTTTGTTATCTGGAGTGGCAGCCTCAAGTTGCTGGCAACAGATCCATAACTATTTCTATAGATGGGATACAAGTTAGGAAGTGCCCTTTAACGGTAACCGTTGAACCTGGACCGTTGGTATCTCTACGAATCATCAGCCATAATCATCCTTCAGCTGTGTTGTATACAAATCAGTGGCGAAGTGTGAGTGTGGTGGGTTTGGACGCGTATGGGAACCGGGTTCTTCTAGATCCTCAACAGTGGTGTTTAAAGGCCCGTGGATGTGGTTTGCATCAAGGTGCCCGCCTAGCCGCCAGTGACAAAACTATACTCGAATGTTCTTACTCTTTTGATGAGCATGGAGCGTACATGGTTCAAGTGAAGTCTGTCGACGACACTCTAAATTACATCAAGGTACCTGAGTCGTTTTCAGTTGAGGTTGCTTCGCCTCCGTTGAATCCAAAAAGATGTGCTGTAATTAATACAGATGATAATGTAGCTGTTGCTGGTCAGAGCTTTCGCCTGAAGTTAAGCCTCGTTGATATTTTTGGAAATCCTTTGGCCTTAAAGGAAATCAAGGATGAGATTGTGGACAGAATTCGCTTAAAAACTCTTGATCGAAACTCAAGCGAAAACACAAAAACTAAAGAAATGTTTAAAGTTATTTTACCTGACGATGTCGATCTCAGCGTTTGTTATCTGGAGTGGCAGCCTCAAGTTGCTGGCAACAGATCCATAACTATTTCAATAGATGGGATACAAGTTAGGAAGTGCCCTTTAACGGTAACCGTTGAACCTGGACCGTTGGTATCTCTACGAATCATCAGCCATAATCATCCTTCAGCTGTGTTGTATACAAATCAGTGGCGAAGTGTGAGTGTGGTGGGTTTGGACGCGTATGGGAACCGGGTTCTTCTAGATCCTCAACAGTGGTGTTTAAAGGCCCGTGGATGTGGTTTGCATCAAGGTGCCCGCCTAGCCGCCAGTGACAAAACTATACTCGAATGTTCTTACTCTTTTGATGAGCATGGAGCGTACATGGTTCAAGTGAAGTCTGTCGACGACACTCTAAATTACATCAAGGTACCTGAGTCGTTTTCAGTTGAGGTTGCTTCGCCTCCGTTGAATCCAAAAAGATGTGCTGTAATTAATACAGATGATAATGTAGCTGTTGCTGGTCAGAGCTTTCGCCTGAAGTTAAGCCTCGTTGATATTTTTGGAAATCCTTTGGCCTTAAAGGAAATCAAGGATGAGATTGTGGACAGAATTCGCTTAAAAACTCTTGATCGAAACTCAAGCGAAAACACAAAAAAATAAAGAAATGTTTAAAGTTATTTTACCTGACGATGTCGATCTCAGCGTTTGTTATCTGGAGTGGCAGCCTCTAGTAGCAGGCAACAGATCTATATCTATATCTATTGATGGGATAGAGGTGGAGAACGGACCATTACAGGTGACCGTTCAACCAGGACCATTAATGTCCATAAAACCTGTCAGCCAGATGCCTTCTGCCGATAATCAAATCGTGTGTAATCCCACACAAGAGCTAAATGTCTGTTTTAAAGGCTTTGATGAATTTGAGAACACAGTGCCCATCGATAGTATGCAATGGTATATGGAAGTGAGTACTAATGGCGGAGAAAGATTGTCTCAGAAGATCAATGCCACTTCCTTACATAGAACCACCGCACTGCAGTTTCTCTACAGTTTCGATAAAATAGGAACATATCATTTGTGTATAAAGAGCTTAGACACTCTGGGAAAAGTGCAGCTTCCTGATTCCTTCGCCGTTAAAGTTGTTTCCGCTCCGTTGGATCCTACAAATTGTCGTGTATCACTAGACAAGCCCATTTTTGCAACAACGCACAGCAAACTTACAGTGAAGTTAGCTCTCCTTGATTGTATGTCCAAGCCGTATTGCTATACAAAGTTGGAGAGAAGTTTGATCAAGATGAAAGTGAACGGTGAATTCAGCAACACTCATCTTGCACCAATTGATGCTACAAATACTAGCGAAGTTTACCTTTCGACAAATACCAATATTCCAGACAACACAGAATGTTCTGTAGAAATTGAATACAATGGGCAACTCGTTGGATGTCCGATTTGTGAGGATGTTGTGTACATTCATCCATACAGGAAAGGTGAATACCTCTATCCGGATTCATCGCTGCAACTTGCCTGCAAGAAGATTCCTCATTGGAAACTCACTGGTGATGATGGCGTGAATGTAGACAATATCAACCGCGTTTTGGACACGACGTTTCCGGAACTAAACGAACGAATAGATTACAATGACATTCAGAGAGACGATCAAGATTCTGTGGTTCGTTTTCAACTTTTAAAATTTAAAATTGTTGGAGTTACGCCGTATACGGTAATCATTAAATTCTCTGAACTTGTTTCCTTACTCGTTGAGAGTATTCACTATCGAGACCAAGCCAACAAGTTTAATGAAAGCCGAGAAGAATGGAAAGCCAAAGCGATGGATGCATACAATAGCACAATGCATGATGAAGCACGAGAATGTAGCTCCATCAAAGAGAAGTACGCCAAGCTAATGAATGAATGCCACAGGAAAGCATCTGATGCAATCTTCCATTTTTACAATTATGGTCGTTCTGAAAGTGAGATTGATCTCCATGGACAACTGGTGGCCAACGAGGGTGAATTACGCGAATATAGAAACCAACTCCTCAGGAAGAAAGACAAAACTGAAGTCAAGCGCATCATCGAGAAGGAACGCAATGAGATGGATGAGGCTATTCGTCGCCTTGGAAACATTAATGTTGGCGAGACACGCGAGGGTCGTGATTGGCTGGAGATCATCGTTGGAGCAGGTCATCATTCACGTGACCAACGCCAAAAAGTTCGACCAAAAGTGGAACAGTTTCTCAATGAACGGAATATCCGCTTCATCGAGTCCAATAAAGGAGCCTTGCTGATCACGTATCGTGAGTACAATGGAAGAGAGCCATGCTACGCCACCTTTTACTGTAAGAAGTGCAACAAGGACTGGAAGAGTCACACAAGCTGGAAGGGAATGTGGCAGAAGTGTTTTAGATGCGACAAGAAAAGAAAGGATTCCAAATGCTATCCATTCAAACTAAGGTCTGCATCGACTTCAAGTAGACGCACAAACTACAGAGGGGAAAGTTCTATGGTTTTCACACATGAAGACCACGTGAGACTGTGCCAAAAATGTCAGGAATCCGGAGGCCGAGACTGCAGTAAACTCTAAATAGCATCATTACAACTAGCATATAAACTATTGGAAATGTATTTCTTATAGCTGTTAAAACGCGTTTATTTCATCGAGGGATGTACCCGGAATGAGTTTGTTCATTCAAAGCACATGCTTTTCATTTAAATGCACGCTTTTCGGCCCGGCCTTTTAGGTGCGCTTACATGAAGCATTTCATCGCGGGATGAGTTCATCGAAACCATTATGGAACGGTAATGTTACGCGTTATACATATATATATATAGTCCTTAAAACATTCAACGGTATTAATAAATGGTCCTTTTGTAAAGGTTTTATAGTGTGCAATGAATAGGATATTAATAGCACAAGCACCAGCTGACAGTTAGATTCCAATCAACTTATTAGGCTCCCTGTGCTGAGTAACGTCCTATGCTGGGATCCCTGTGCGCGTCCCGCAAGACGCGCCCGCACAAGTGTATAAAACAAGGTGTGAAACTGATAGCATATCGTGACCTGATATACGTCGCACTTTTCTGGGGCACTTTTCCGTGAACCGAAGAGTCGAAGTCGTTTTAAAGCTACAAGCTGGAACCAATAGGCTGGAAAATACGTTTTGTGTACAAGGATAAAACTGCTTTAGCAAAGAGTTGAAGTTATTTGTGATGGTTTTTGACCGGTAAAAGTGAAAATAGAGTGTTAATCCAAAGTGAAAATTTGATTTGAAAACTGTCCACTAGCTTTGTATACCGTATTTACTATTGTTGCTAATGAGTGTTTTCCCCTGAATTACCTCAGTCAAATATGAAACAAAAAGCAGGAAAATGGCTTTATACAACGCTAATTTTACTTTGCTTTGATACTAAAATTAAACACTAATAAATTCTTAAAATCCATTAAGAGGAAACCTAGTAAAAACTAGTTAAAAACAGACGACGTTTCGACGCTTACTTAACGTCATTATCAAGTCAAGCTTTGTTTTTAATAATTAAAGGGGGACTATTACGTAAATCGTTCAAAATTTGATTTAGCTGAAACTTCACTGAAATAATCTCAAAGACCCATACAATCACCGGTTATTTGTTTTCTCAAAAATTCCAATGGAAAGTATTACATTTTTATGAATCTTTAGAGGTGTCAGTGACGTCACTTACTCAACCCAACAATCGTCACGGCTTCGCTCCATATACAGACCTCAATTGTTGTATCAAAATCACCTAGGATGTTGTTTTCAGTTCGGGCATGCGCACAATATAAAAAAAAAATGAGATGGCATTCCTTCGTGAAACTATCAGAACGCTACTTTGGCTTTCATTTTTCATTTTTGGGTCGATGTATTGTCTAGGAGCTCATATCAACTGATAAGAAGTTATTACAAAATGGGTCTTATAATCAACAAGACCCGTTCTGAGAACACAGACTTCATATATATATATTAATAAAAATAACTTAACATTTAATAATCATTTTCGTGAGTATAAAATGTTCTTATCAAAATAAATAAAAAACAGGGGAAAAAGAGGAAAAATAGATGCAACGAGGAATCGACTCCGGGCCTTCTAACGCGCTGTGTTTCAGTGCGAGCTACGGGACCATAGTAATTTGCACAACAATAGACAGTCCATTCACAAGATAAACTAGGTTGTTTTGTCCTCCAAATCAACAAGCGTGCACGATAGCTTATAGTCAGGTGGCTTAGCGCAATTTTTTGGGATTATCGTGACAAGGTGGACAAATTAAGCATGAAAGTTTGCACAGGGCTTCTTTGAGGTATAACAAACAATTTTAGCCTAGGAGCCCAGCCAAAAAAAATCAATTACTTAAGAAATTAAGTCAAATATATAAGACCAATTTTCCTGCAGTGCCAGGTTACCAAGCTATATATGTATAAACGGTTTTTTTTGGAGGTTGTAGAATGGGTTATTTCTAAAATCTTACTTACCAAAATAGCCTGACTTAATATTTACATATCATTAAGTCAAATATAAAAGACCAAATTTCCTGCAGTGCCAGGTTACCAAGCTATATGGATAAACGGCTATCGGAGGTTGTAGAATGGGTTATTTCTAAAATCTTACCAAAATAGCCTGACTATTTACATATTGCAAAAGCATTTGCAAAGTGCTGTACATTCCAAATTGGCTTTCACACATTTACATCTATTGCACTTTCGTGTGCACGAGCACTTTATTAGCTCGCTGCACACTCTTGAGACTTCGGGAATCGTCATCCAGACTGGCACCCATGAATTTTCTACCTCTTCTACCCGAGTCCAGGCAAATTCAGAGGGAGAGGGCACAGACTGTTGTGTCTGGTTACTTGTTGTCCATATACCGGCTTGGTAGATTGACCTTCGTACGTGCTGCAGAAGAGCATTCTGAATAGAATTATTGGATAGTTAGATTAACATCAACATTTTATTATAATTACGAGGTAAAGAATTACCTGGGAAGGGGGAAGTTTGTCCATGGCTTTGTTGTTCTTACACAAAATAGTGACATTCGTGCCTCGTTGATCGATGTCAAGGGACTTGTTTTATCATACAGTATAACAGTAAATCTTTCGAGGCTCTGGAAGTATTGAGAGCTTGAATCGAGGCGTTGGAATGGGTTGTTAGCCAAGTACTCAAAAGATGGAGTTACGTCTTGGTATTCTTGCCATGCCTGCCATACAGACTTCTTTCCTTTGCCATTAAATGACGACGTGGTGTCACAGCCACTAAACGCGTGGAGAACTGGTAATGATTGAGATTTTGATTTTCCAAGGCTAGCACATATGAGGTTGATGCTAATGAATGAGAAGTATTTTCCCATCCCAAAGGCGACCCAGATGTCTGCTCCTGGACTTGCAGCAATCAGATCATAGAACTTGCCAACCAAAATGATCACTACATCTGTATCAACTGTTCTCACCAAAAA
This sequence comes from Actinostola sp. cb2023, assembly GCA_033675265.1. Lineage (NCBI taxonomy): Eukaryota > Metazoa > Cnidaria > Anthozoa > Actiniaria > Actinostolidae > Actinostola > Actinostola sp. cb2023. The sequence goes on along the minus strand of JAUJYZ010000692.1, from coordinate 11,146 downwards.
CAGTTTCTGCATTCCCTTCCAAGGCATGCAGTAAGTGAACAAGTATTCGCGTATCTGCCTCCTCATGATTGCAGTTAGGCATTGAGATACTTGAGTTACTGGATATCACAGATTCCCCTAACATTGTTAAATACAAAAAGGTTAGTTTTCCTTCCTTAGGTACAGTGGAAACAATAAATGGTATGTTTTTTTGCATTGTGTTTACCTGATGTAATGAAGACAGTTTTTCTCTGCCGGCCAGCTAAAGTGAGCAACTTTGGAGGATAAAAAGGCAAAAAGCTCTTTCTTGTTCTCCGAGTCTCGAAGAAACTCCATCCAATTTTTAGGTAGTTTAGTCTGACCTGCAACTTTTCTTCGTGTGCCTTTACCTCTTTTGTCTCTTGTTGACGCCTTTAAACTATCAGGAATGTATCTGTCCCATACAACGTCCAATCTAGGGATGTCTTGTAGTTGCTGCAGAAGATATGGGATGAACACCTTGTCAGCATAGTCATCAAATGTAGTAGCACAAGATGTTGGTAGGCAATGTACAATAACAGCTCCATCCAAAACTTTACAATCAAATGTTTTGGGCGGTTCAGGCTGGCCAGGTTGAGCCAAGCACTTCAAAAGATCGGCCTTTGAACTTGGTAAACGGAGATTGCCAAATTCAGACAGAGAAGGTGGGAATGACTGTATTTCATGTGCAAAGAACTCTATGGGATCGCCATCACGACTCTGCATGGCAATGTACAGCTGACCAAAGAGGGCAACATTATTCTGCAGCACTGCAATCTTCTTTCCTTGCTTGGATGTAGCCTTGCTGTGGGGCTTTCTGAAGAGGGCTAGGTTGTTTCTCTTGATTGGATCGTGAATAGACTTTTTGCGTTCTTCAATAACATCTTTGAGAAAGTTCTGGTACTGTTGCTTACCAAGATTATCAAGTGTTCTTATTGCATTTGCTACTGATGCGTCCAAGCAATCTCGACTGTCAAGCCTAACTAACTCTTGGAAGTCATCCAGGAATGGGTTTCCCATTCTTCTAACAACATCTGTCAAATTGTTGACCTGTCTCTGAAAGGTTTTCTGTGTAGACCGCCCTGCTTCGTGGTTCTGAAAGTTCAATGGGTTCTCGGGATCGTCATCTTGAATGTACTCCCCTTCAAACTGCTGCAATAGCCTTGCAAGCTCTGGACCAGAGAGCATCCATCGCCTGAAAAAAAACAGTATGCAGTTTTACAAACCAAGTTAACAATATATAATGTTCTTAAGCTACTTTTCCCAGTTTCATCCAATTGTAAATAGTTTGTCATTGACAGAAAAATGCAATGTTTGTGAGGGTTTTTTTCATAAAAGGGATATTTTGTGTAGAATGATGTTTACATATACACAAGTCTGTTTATTATTACATACACACAATTGTTATGTTTTATACATACGATACCTAAAAGCAGTAGGGTTTTCTGTGAGTCCAACCGCGCCACCTGAGCTTTTCACTATCTTATTCTCTTGCTCGTGCGCCTGGTCAATTGGGATAGCTGAGAACTTGTTATTGGTCTTCGACAGTACCCAGTGATGCTGTATCTCAAATTCCGCTCTGACAGATTCAGGAAGGGATTTCATATCCCTTATGTGAATTGGGATCCATCTTGCATAATTTACGTGATCTAGAGCAAAGAACAAGTGGACCAATTCCTCTAGAATTTCAACATACAATGCGAAATTGCGTTCTCTGTGTGCACGAATAAATATGAGAACGAGTGTCTCATATCTGATGATCATTTCCCAGAAAAGGAATGTTGGACATCTGGCTCGCATTTCATCCTCCCAGGTTTTCATTGACTCATCATCACCATCCTCTGTAGATAGTAAGAAAGCCTCGCGTTTGAGATTATTGAGCGTCAGCAATGTAACTTGGTGGACATGTCTAAAATAAAAAGTACATATATTGTTCATAAACGTTATTTACAGTAAAATACATGGGAATTACTAATTGCAAAAAGTGAGACTATTACCTGGTTCTTGTAAGATGAGAAACTTTCAGAAATGACTCTGCAATACCAGATGAAGCCACCTCTGCTTCTATGAGCGCAGTCGTCCATCCAGACCCCTCCAACAAATCTCCCAACCGTACTCCATAATGCCATTTCTATGTGTAGGCCTCCAAACATGACAACATACACCCTTTCGCCATGAGTAGTTGGCCATTTCCATTGTATGAATTTTGCTATTGCAAACAAAGGCTGATCAAAAGTGATTACAGGAATTTGTGCGGGATTGAGAAACGTGATTGCCTGTCGTAAGACATTCATTCCGTGCTTGATCATTGCTGGTGTTGCTGCCTTTTCGTAAAACAAAGGAAGAAGTGATGTTAAAGCTGGAGGGTCACTTCCAGGTAACTGCATGGATGAATGATAAGCTGCCCAGGCGATGGCATCCTCAGAACAAAGTTCAGTTTTGCTTAATATTTGCCGTGCGTGCTCCATCCAGCAGTTCTCTTGTGTCTTAGCATCAGCCAATCTGCTTGTCGATGTCTTCATATTACATTCCGGAACTTCTACAGATGATGGTGTCAGTGCAACAGCAGGAACAGTGGCGTAGCTTTCTGGAATGAATTGTCGTTGGTTTCCAGTAGGAGGAAGTACTATAGGAGGTCTGTGCTCCCCAGGATTATCCTCAGTTGGAAATTGGAGTATGCTTATTCCCGTCCCATGGAAAGATGACTGTGAAGTTGTAGAACTTGGGTTATGATCAATATTGTCAAGCGCTCCAACAGAGAAAATTCCTTTTCTTAAACCTGGAGGTGCTACCAGACCATCCTCTTCAAAGCGCTCACTTACAGATGTGGCAATCCAGTCCTCAATCTCCATGATTCTTTCGTATGAAACACATATACCCAACTGATATAATTGAGTAATAAGCTTTTTGCTTCTAGTGGATGCATGGATATTTATTCCAATATAGAGTGGAAGAGGTGGCTCACGTTGAGTTGTGTGGCGTGTCTTTGATGTGCTAGATTCCGAGACTCGTTTTTTTTACTATTAAATAGAATCATTTGGCCAATAGTAAGGCAAGCTTGTGAATCTCCTCTTTCTTGGTCTTTTATGGTAGTTCCACGAAGAATCATAGATATCAGAGACTTGAGACTTGACGGGATTGAGTTTTCTTGGCATTGTGGCGGGAAATGTCCGGAAAAGCCATGTGCTTCATGGGAAAACATGTCCTTTCTAACAATTGTTGCCGCCTTAGCTAAGGTTACAGCATCGTCCGAGAAGTCTCTTTCTTTCAATGCTTCTTTTAGCATGTTTTTCATTCCCTCGTTGAAAACTATAATTGTATTTTTACCCGTCACTCTGTTCTAGTGCTCCTTGAAAGTACTCTAGTATACTATTCTTCAGTCTTGTTTTGTGAACACATTTCGTTATACCTAGTTCCTCAAGACGGTTCACGTACAACAGATGGAGCTCTGATAGTTTAAAAAGGTCAGTTCCACTCTCAATAGAATTTTCGATGTACGAGGTTAGCTCAACAAATGCTCTACACTCATTTATTCTTTCATTTTCCGGTTCACTTGATTCCCTGTTGTTTTTTCTCACTAGTGTCCTGTGCTTGTTTCGTAGGTTTGTTAGACATCGAAGATGGTATTTAGCTTCTATAGCAATTAAGTCTCCTCCAGAAATTCTTGACAACAATTCATAGTCCTCGAGATCTTTTGCCATTTTGCGAATGTTGCTGTCCATATCTAAGGTAGAAATGTTATGCAGTTCGCCAACTCCCTTTTCGCAAAAGATGCAAACATTTAGATTTACGGATTGACGTTTAGATTTTTTGCTGGGCCTTTCATTGTTCTCACGTTCAGCGTCGACATTAATTTTCCTTTTTCGGGCCTTTTCTAACTTCGAAATACCAAATTTTCAGGTAACATGATTTGTGCCAGGATGCACGATTGGCCACGAAGCTATCAACAGTACTTGTTTCAGCCTTAAAATTAAGTTGTACAGGAAGTTGTTCAAGCAATTCAAACTCAGCTACTTTGCTTAAGAAGGATTGATAAATTTGTTCACAATCGCATTTATCACCAGGACTATTCAAAGGACATTTTAATGCTTCAGAAGTCACCTGTTGACATATTACACAGCAGCTCCAATCAAGTGCCATTTTTTGAACTCTGAAATAGAGTGAAGATTCACAGGACTTATTTCAAATTGTGGATTTTTGTAAGCGTTTCAGTCAGTATCAAAACAACAAGTACTGAAAACTGTACACATTTATCCTTAGTTTAAAGGATGAATCACACAAAAAATCACTTTAAATTGCAGTACTTACAGTGTCGATAAACAGTCGAGGGCGCCGCCATTTTGAATGGCTAAAGATGGGGGAATGAGAACTAGAACCCAGCCTCCAGCTATATACTTCTTTTGAAATAAATACATAGAATTTTGGGGACAACGTCATAATTTATTTTTGCTTTCTAGTTGATAATGATCTGTTAAGCTGCAGAATCTTCAATTTATGCTCAAAACAAATATTTATTCAAGCATTTCTAAAATCGTTATCCTCCGACAATCGTCACCACAGGAAGCCCAATTGGTGTGTATTTTTCACAGTATGAAGTGACGATAAAATGAAATCGAAACAACATTGTACAGGGCTCCTAGGCAAATATTAATGTTCTTGACCCATTCTATCTTTGTGCAAAGTTTGGTACTTTTGTCCGGTTTGTCACGATAATTTCGCTAAGCCACCTGACTATTAGTGGTGCGGGGCAGTTATTTAGTGGGCCTAGGATCCGATTGTTCCCTTCCTCTTTGACTACTAAGCTGATAAGGTGTAAGCCCGGATAGCGCGGATGGGGCCGAAATCTTCAGACGTAACATAGGGTGACTTAGCATAATCTCTGGGAGTATGGGCCTTTTTTGGATAAATTACCAGCATTCATCTCTTTTGAACCTTGGTGTGAATGGGGTATTAGTCAACAAAACCTTTTTTGAGAGCACAAACCTCATATATTTCTATGTAAAATATAGACTACTAGGTTAAACTATTAAAAATAGTGCATCCATAATAATAATAAAATGATTTCTCGCGGCAAGTGCAGCATTTTGCTTTGTCTGGTAATTCTGACTACTATGTATAGCATTGTTGTATGTAAAATAAGTTTTAAAGAATTGCGGACACCGCCCATTAATACATTTTCTAACTACTTTCAATACATGATCATCCCGCTTAGTTTGTATAGAAGGCCACATACTAGCTGAGTCTAAATATCTATCACTCTCGGGTCAGTATTCCAGTAACTATGGGGTCACACGGACGCGTCCCGTGCACTAACACTACTATGGGGTCACACAGACACGTCCCGTGTATTAACACTACTACGGGATCACACAGACGCATCCCGTGCATTAACACTGATTACTATGGGGTCACACAGACACACGCCGTGCATTAACACTACTATGGGATCACATAGACGCCTCCCGTGCATTAACACTACTATGGGATCACACAGACACGTCCCGTGCATTAACACTACTATGGGATCACACAGACACGTCCCGTGCATTAACACTACTATGGGATCACACAGACGCGTCCCGTGCATTAACACTACTACGGGATCACACAGACACGTCCCGTGCATTAACACTACTATGGGATCACACAGACACGTCCCGTGCATTAACACTACTACGGGATCACACAGACACGTACCGTGCATTAACACTACTACGGGATCACATAGACGCGTCCCGTGCATTAACACTACTACGGGATCACATAGACGCGTCCCGTGCATTAACACTACTATGGGATCACACAGACACGTACCGTGCATTAACACTACTATGGGATCACATAGACGCGTCCCGTGCATTAACACTACTACGGGATCACACAGACACGTCCCCGTGCATTAACACTACTATGGGGTCACATAGACGCGTCCCGTGCATTAACACTACTATGGGATCACACAGACACGTTCCGTGCATTAACACTACTACGGGATCACACAGACACGTCCCGTGCATTAACACTACTACGGGATCACACAGACACGTCCCGTGCATTAACACTACTATGGGATCACACAGACACGTCCCGTGCATTAACACTACTACGGGATCACACAGACACGTCCCGTGCATTAACACTACTATGGGATCACACAGACACGTCCCGTGCATTTATTTCAACACTACTATGGATCACACAGACACGTCCCGTGCATTAACACTACTATGGGATCACACAGACACGTACCGTGCATTAACACTACTATGGGATCACACAGACGCGTCCCCGTGCATTAACACTACTATGGGATCACACAGATACGTCCCGTGCATTAACACTACTATGGGATCACACAGACACGTACCGTGCATTATCACTACTATGGGGTCACACAGACACGTCCCGTGCATTAACACTACTATGGGATCACACAGACACGTCTCGTGCATTAACACTACTATGAGATCAGAGACACGTACCGTGCATTAACACTACTATGGATTACACAGACACGTCCCGTGCATTAACACTACTATGGGATCACACAGACATGTCTGGTGCATTAACACTACTATGGGATCACACAGACATGTCTGGTGCATTAACACTACTATGGATCACACAGACACGTCCCGTGCATTAACACTACTATGGGATCACACAGCCGCGTCCCGTACATTAACACTACTATGGGATCACACAGACACTTCCCGTGCATTAACACTACTATGGGATCACACAGACACGTCCCGTGCATTAACACTACTATGGGGTCACATAGACGCGTCCCGTGCATTAACACTACTATGGGATCACACAGACACGTCCCGTGCATTAACACTACTATGGGATCACACAGACACGTCCCGTGCATTAACACTACTATGGGGTCACACAGACACGTCCCGTGCATTAACACTACTATGGGATCACACAGCCGCGTCCCGTACATTAACACTACTATGGGATCACACAGACACTTCCCGTGCATTAACACTACTATGGGATCACACAGACACGTCCCGTGCATTAACACTACTATGGGGTCACATAGACGCGTCCCGTGCATTAACACTACTATGGGATCACACAGACACGTCCCGTGCATTAACACTACTACGGGATCACACAGACACGTCCCGTGCATTAACACTACTATGGGGTCACACAGACACGTCCCGTGCATTTAATTCAACACTACTATGGGATCACACAGACACGTCCCGTGCATTAACACTACTATAGGATCACACAGACACGTACCGTGCATTAACACTACTATGGGGTCACACAGACACGTCCCGTGCATTAACACTACATTAACAGACACGTACTATATGGGATCACACAGACACGTCCCCGTGCATTAACACTACTATTCACACAGACACGTACCGTACACACTATATGGATCACACAGACACGTCCCGTGCATTAACACTACTATGGGATCACACAGACACGTACCGTGCATTAACACTACTATGGGGTCACACAGACACGTACCGTGCATTAACACTACTATGGGGTCACACAGACACGTACCGTGCATTTAACACTACTATGGGGTCACACAGACAAGTACCGTACATTAACACTACTATGGGTATCACATACAGACACGTACCGTGCATTAACACTACTATGGTATCACACAGACACGTACCGTACATTTTAAACAACTACTATGGGGTCCACACAGACACGTACCGTGCATTAACACTACTATGGGGTCACACAGACACGTACCGTGCATTAACACTACTATGGGATCACACAGGACACGTCCCGTGCATTAACACTACTATGGGGTCACACAGACACGTAGCCGTGCATTAACACTACTATGGGGTCACACAGACACGTTTACCGTGACATTAAACACTACTATGGGATCACAACGGAACACGTCCCGTGCATTTAACACTACTATGGGATCACACAGACACGTCCCCGTGCATTAAACACTACTATGGGGTCACACAGACAACTTACCGTGCATTAAACACTACATATACATGGGATCACACACCGACATCGTCCCGTGCATTAATTCAATACTATATGGGATCACACAGACACGTCCCGTGCATTAACACCTTACTATGGGATCACACAGCCACGTCCCGTGCATTAACACTACCTATGGGCATCACACAGACACGTCCCGTGCATTACCACTACTATATGGGATCACATAGACACGTCCCGTGCATTAACACTACTATGGTGATCACACAGACACGTCCCGTGCATTAACACTGCATAACACTAATTTGAGATCACGATTAGACACGTGCCCGTGCATTAACACTACTATGGGTATTCACACAGACGCGTCCCCGTGCATTAACGACTACTGATCGTAGCACAGAAGACGCGTCCGTGCACTGTACTATGGGATCACACAGACACGTCCTGTGCAATTAACACTGACTATGCGAGGTCACACATTAGACCACGTCCCGTGCATTAAGACTACTACTATGGGATACACACAGACCACGTACCGTGCATTAACAATCTACTATGGCTCGCCTCAGACAGAAACCGTCCCGTGCATTAACACTACTCTGGGATCACACAGACAACGTCCCGTGCATTAACACTCCTATGCGGTTAGGACAGAAGAGTACCGTCGGCATCTAACACTACTAATGGGATCACACAGAAACGTCCCGTGTATTTAACACTACTGATGGGATCACACAGACAACGTCCAGTGCATTAACACTACTATGGGATCACACAGACATGTTCCGGTGCCCTAAACCCTACTACGGGAGTGACACAGACACGTCCCGTGCATTAACACTACTATGGGAATCACACAGGGACAGTCCCGTGCATTTAACACTACTATGGAATCACACAGACCACGTCCCGTTGCATTAACACCTACTATGGGTCACACAGACAGGCGTCCCCGTGCATTAACACTTACTATGGTTATCACACAGACACGTCCCGTGCATTAACACTACTATGGGATCACACAGAAACGTCCCGTGCACTTAACACTACTATGGGTATCACACAGACACGTCCCGTGCATTAACAATACTATGGGGATCACACAGACACGTTCCCCGTGCATTTAACACTACTATGGGGATCCACACAGACAAGTCCCGTGCATTAACACTACTATGGGATCACACAGGACACGTCCCGTGCATTAACACTACTATGGGATCACACAGACACCGTCCCGTGCATTAACACTACTATGGGATCACACAGACCACGTCCCGGCATTAACACTAATATGGGGTCACACAGAGACACGTAACCGTGCATTAACACTACTATGGGATCACACCAGACACGTCCCGTGCATTAACACTACTATGGGGTCCACACAGACAACGTACCGTGCATTAACACTACTATTGGGACTACACGGACACGTCCCGTGCATTAACACTACTTTGGGATCACCACAGACACGTCCCGTGCATTAACACTACTAGGGAATCACACAGACACGTCCCGTGCATTAACACTACTATGGGATCACACAGGACAGGTCCCGTGCATTAACACTACTCTGGGATCACACAGACACGGCCGTGCATTATACACTACTATGGGAGCACACAGACACGTCCCGTGCATTAATTTACACTACTATGGGATCGCACACAGACACAGTCCCGTGCATTAACACTACTATGGGATCACACAGGACGCGTCCCGTGCATTAACACTAGTATGGGATCACACAGACACGTAACAGTGCATTAAACACTACTATGGGGTCACACAGACACGTACCGTTGCATTAACACTACTATGGGATCACACAGACGCGTCCTCGATGCATTAACACTACTATGGGATCACAACAGACACGTCCCGTGCATATAACACTACTATGGGGTCACACAGACACGTACCGTGCATTAAACACTACTATGGGATTCACACAGGACACGTCCCGTGCATTAACACTACTATGGGATCACACAGACACGTCCCGTGCATTAACATATATCGGGGATCACACAGACAAGTCACCGTTCATTAACACCTACTATGGGTTCACACAGAACACGTACCGTGCATTAACACTACTATGGGATCACACATGACGCGGTCCCAGTGCATATTAATGTAAGCTACTCTATGGGATCACACAGACACCGTCCCGTGCATTAACACTACTATGGGGTCACACAGACACGTCTCGTGCATTAACACTACTATATGGGCGATCCAACAGACACGTACCGGTGCTTTACCACTATATGGATAGAACACAGACATGTCCGTGCATTTTAATTCAACAACTACTCCCCGTGCATTAACACTACTATGGGATCACACAGACCACGTCGCCGTGGCACTAACACCTACTAGATGGGATCACACAGACCACGTTCCGTGCATTAAACACTACTATGGGGTCACACAGACACGTTCCCGCTGCATTAACACTACTATATGGGATCACAACCGACAACGTCCCGTGCATTAAACAACTACTATGGGATTGACACAGACACGTCCCGTGCATTCACACTACTAGGGGGATCACACAGGACCTCGTCCTCGTGCATAACACTTACTATGGGATTCACGTCAGACGCGTCCCGTGCATTAAACACTACTATGGATCACAAGCAGGACACGTCCCGTGTATTAACACTACTATGCGATTAGACAGACACGTACCGTGCATTAACACTACTATGGGATCACACAGAAACGTCCTGTGCAATTAACACTAGACTATGGGATCACACAGACACGGTCCCGTGCATTAACACTACTATGGGATCACACACACATGACACAGTCCCGTGTATTAACACTACTATGGGATCACACAGACACGTCCCGTGCAATCTAACACTACTATGGTATCACACAGAGAACGTCCCGTGCATTAACACTACTATGGGATCACACAGAACGCGTCCCGTGCATTAACACTACTATGGGGTCACACAGACACGTTCACGTGCATAACACTACTATGGGATCACACAGAACGCGTCCGTGCATTAACAATACTAAAGGGGATCACACAGACACGTCACGTGGCATTAACACTACTATGGGTGACACTAGACGCGTCCCGTGCATTAACACTACATGGGGTCACACAGACACGTCCCGTGCATTAACACTACTATGGGAT